>DF243251.1:0-41483 GCA_000507305.1 Breviolum minutum Mf 1.05b.01 | reverse complement strand
AAAAAATCGTAAGATACCAAATAATGCACCAATGCAACGATCAAGAACGCCCTCAGACAGCCCGTCGCAATCTGACTCATCAACAATCAGTGGAAAGAGAAGTCACAATTGCATTTTCTATCCCAGGCGTTCGAAGTTTCAATGCTTCTTGCACTCAAATATTTGGTTAAAACAGCCTTTTGTTGGTGTCGATACCATTCAGTTGCAAAACTTGTGTTTGCCGTTTGCACCATTTCGGATTGCCTCCATTGCTGTGAGCCGCTTCATTGGGTTCCACTGGCAGCATCGGAGCGATACACATAATGTTGCGAATCATTCAAATATAATATAAAATATATAATATATAATATATAATATATAATATGTAATATATAATATATCATACATCATATAATATAGCTACAGTATCATATATGACATTAAGAAAAGATGTATCTATATGCATATCATAGTATAGTGTAATGTAAGGTGCTGTGATACAACGAGATGTATCAATGTGAAATAACACGATGTCTGAAGAATGAGTACAGAAAACAAATTCCGTAGCATCAGACTGTCACGCAAAACCAACATGAACTAACTACGACATATCTAGACCACGATTTTGCACGTTACACACATGTATAGAGAGGAAACAGTATACATCGGCCGCCATCTTCTATGACAAAGAAGATGCTTTCACTGAACGATTGAATAATCTCCATGTTGGACCGTTTGACCCAATCCTTTCACAGAAAAAAGTCGTCACTGTGGAAAAAAAATAGGTTGGACTTATTGCACACCAAAAAGTCTTGCCCATGATTTCCCACCTGAAAGCAAAGTTCCAGCAAATCGTTTAAGACTGCTGGGCAATTTGGGATCATCTCTGCAAAGCTCAAGGTTGGCCTCGTGGCCGCGTGGTCCATGGCAATGAGTTTGCTGCACGCTGATTTTGGCTGTGCCATTTGCTCAGTTTGCTAAGATTTCGACAAGGAAATCGGCAACTGACCCAAGGACATTTGTGCATAAGGTGCCTTGAATTGATCAACAGCAGGTTCAAAACGACAAAAATGTCTCTGAAAACGCTGCTTGGAGTTGGGTGGACATGCTCTTACACATCATGATTGACATCGTTCATAGACGAGCAAGCGAGAGAACTTGAAACTGATGAGATACTGTTTACAGTATATGTATTTAGACCGTGTGTACATATACAGTGTATACGTATACATATATATATATTATATATGTACAGCATTAAAAAAAATATATACAGCATATCTTATCATTACCCTCCCTGAAACTAACGGGACATCCCCTGAAAAAATTGACCCCTGGAAGTTTGGAGATTCCTATTGGAAACCATGATTTGTAGGTGTTTTAGGGAGGGTACATCACAGGTCAAACGTCACGATTCTGAGCTTGCAGCTTGCATTGCTTCCACATCCGCCTCCAATGGCGTTCCTAAGAGTTCCACCTGGGGTTTTTTCGGGTGACCAAAAATCATAATCATTACAAGTCACTCTTATCAATAGAGTTGAATACATATCAGGCATATCATGTACAGTACAACATATTATATATATTACATATACACACACAATCAAAATGACACACATATACACACGTGTGTGATTATGTTACCATCAGGAGCATTTGTTTGTTGCCGCGATTGTTGGATTTCATTCTTGTGGGTCGAGGATTTTTCAGAGTTGGCATCCTCAGACTCCCACGATGTTGTGCATCATGTCAATGCTAGATGAGCCCTTCAACACCGGCTTCTGGCGCGGCAGACAGTTGCACCAAAAAATCACAAAATTGCAGCAAGACATCTCATGGCCCCACAACGATACAACGACTTCAAACGTGGCAAGAAGACTCCAAGATGCATCTCCCCAACAATGCAGCCCCATGCCCAAATGTCGACCGCCGTGAAGTAGTATCTCGAGGTGGCGATTCTCTGAGAGATGAACTGACTCATGAAACATCTTCAAACTCGCTGCTACGCCATGGATGTTACAAATCCAAATTTTAAATGTCTACCTTTGGGGTAAGTCTGCCCTCCTCTTGATTTGCGCTTAAGTCTTGTGGTTCCTTCCTGACTTCCCTTCCCTTCCCATCCCTTCCCTTTCCTTCCCCTCCTACTTTCCTTTCCATGAAAATCTTGCTTGATGCACTTTAGATTTTAATGCAATGATAATCTTGCTTGATGCACTTTAGATGTTTTAAATGCTTGTATATATATATATATAAGTTATATAAGCCATTTTCAATGCTGTTGCCCCACCTACTTTTTGCAACATGCCACCATCCCAAGAGTTGAAGTTTCTTCTTCGCCTGGCACCCAACAATTGTTCTGGGCTTCTGTACCTGGCGCTCAATCAGTTAACTTTGTTAACACGGCACCAACTTTTGGATGAACTTTTCTGAGATTTTGATCTTGATCTTCACTCGAATTAGTTTGGTGCATTGTGTGATGACAATTTGTGGCATCTACTGAATCTACTGCAGCTTGTTTTCGCCCCGCAACATCTCCAGGGCACCAGCGTGGCCCAATGTAGTCAGTGAGCCTAAAGAAAGAACAGGGCAGCACGAGTTGCAACGACGATTTTCGGTATGTTGCAGTATATCATGATAATATCATTATATGTATATATATATGCGTGTATATATATATATGTTCCAGACTATTGCACAAATTCATACGGAAGCTTCATACTATGATGTTTTATGTCCTAATGAAATTTTACATTTCTGGTCTTCTCAAAGCAACCATCTTTAGTGGTGAATATGACTGGACGTAAGCCATTTTGGGGTACCATATATCACAGTGTCAATCACTATATATCATATTATTGGTGTTGATTCATGTGGTATGTTCTAGTTGGTTGCTAATAATCATAATCAGAATCATCTTTTGGATATTCATCAACTTTGCTTCCACGACCAGGAGCCACAAAACATCCTATTTCAGCCACTGGGAGCCAGGACATAGTGATATCCTGGCACCAACTCACATCATTCAAGTGGAAGCTAAATGAACAACTCTCATCGACCAAAGTAAGCCAGAGTTGCTCCAGCAGAACCTTCGTAGGGCCTGGCAAAGGATTCCAATCAGCTGGACATGGAAGCTGGGAAAAAAATACAGGATAAACTTTGCCAAAGGCAAAAGCCGTTTGCGAAGCCTATGTTGGAATCTTGGGGGCGAAATAAGACACCAGACTCTCACCAGACCATATCCCAATAAAGCAATTAATTGCAGTATGAGAGGACATGGAGAAACCCACGGCTACAAATAGGTCTTGAACAGACACACTGTAGATTCATACATGTTGATACATGCTACCTTCCCAACAGCACTCAGACCTGCTGTGTTGCACATTCTTTTTCTCCGGCACGGTGGCCAGTCCCTGCTTATGAAGGCCCTGGAGGGTCTAATAAAACCGATAGAATCGATCGAAACGATGGATCATTTCATCATTTCTTGATGATGTAAAGCACTCTCGCTTTCACGCACGCATGCCCTTCTTTGTCATAGATGGTCGCATTCAGAAACACTTTCCTTAGAGTCACAGACTAAAAAAACTCAGAGGAAGTGAGGGTGCAACTAACTAAACTTGCTGATCAATAAAGCTGATCAATCTTTGACAGTCCGGATTCTCGCAAGCATGCTACGGACAAAAACCGGGTAGAAAATCTCAGCTAAGACTCTTCTGCCGCTCGATCTTGTCGACACACACATCAACCAAATACACAGAGTTTGCAGGTAAGGGCCGGCGGTAGCTCAGATCCATATGCGCTGTGAATACCTTGACGTTGCCAAGACCCTGCCAGAATCCGCCACGCGTTGCAAAAGTTTGTTTTGGGATCTTGAAATCTTGAAACTGGTCTCAAATTCTCAAACCTGTTTGGCTGTTCCTACAAGTTCACACATTCGCAGTCCCATCCCTCGCCTGCGCATCTTTCTCGAGCCTCGGAAGTCCAGAATATCAAAATACTTTGAGAAAAGCAAGGTCAATCGAGTCAATCGACCACCCAGGATTCTCAACTCAAATCATCATACTGTGATAGTCATGTGAATGGCATCATCAAAATCCACCATGTCATGGCTGAAATGTTCATCTTTCAACCTGAACTTTTGTCCATCATTCTGAAAGAACTTCCCTTTTTGTTAAACTACCTTTAACAAAGCTCAAATCCAACAGAAATTCCACGTTTTTGCAAAATTCACATCCCCAATCAAAGCTGCAAAGTGACCATGATGCCAATCCAGTAAAATCATCCACAATGGCCGATGTAAAACCGCCATGTAACAATCCAGGATGCCCATCCAGTTCCTCAAAAAACCACCCACGGTGAGCTGAAACGGAAACGCTGCGAGTGGATAAAGCTGTATTAAAAAAAAAATGATTTGGAATCCTTGCCTCAGGAGGTATGGCTTGAATTTCGAAAGAGATATCACAATATATTTCAATGTATGATATGTACGTGCAAATATATAAATATATAAGTGTGTATTCATGTATATATATATACATTGTATCCCTGTATATTCTTCTGTAGGATCACCAAGGTGATATTGCAACATCGAATCTGGCACACCAACAAAAACCGGCAGCAAAGGTACATCTCCAACCCGAATGACCTCGGGCCGACGCCACAGGCTGCTCACTGACAAGTTCAGGAACCAAAAAAAATACAAGCAAAACTCTGAAAAAGGAAGACACCAGCAGCATCACTAGCAGCAACACCCCAAATATCCCCAAATGCTTTTCTTGGCCCATCTTCTGTATTTCGGCCATGATTTTCTTGGTGAAATCCAAGTCACTGCACAAATGCGAGTCTTTCCCTCCACTGTCTCCGGCGCATCCAAAGACACTTCGCGATCAACTTCGCCACGTGGGCAACGGTAAAATGTCAAGTCCTGTCAAAAATTCAACTCCACTAGTCCGAAGATTGAGGGTACGGTAAACCCAACCAAAAAAACAGAAAGGAAAAGCGTTTTGATGTTTGCGAAATTGGAAGACTTCTCTTTGATTTTTGAGGGAGTTCTGCGATGCCCTTCCAACTCATTCAGTCATAGATTGAAAAAAAAAACTCGATTCGACCAGTGTCCTCAATCTTACCAGGCCCGGTGGTGGTCTGCCAAATGAACTGTTTGTCTCTTCCTGAGGCCAAATCGCTCCAAACTCGTACGATTCGATGCAGAGGATTTGCATTTGAAAAAACCCTGGAGCTTTGGGACCTCCAAATTCTGAAGGTTTTTGTTAATGGTGGTCAAAACCTTATCAACATCACAGCCTGGGCAAAATGAGGGCCACAACACTATTGGTTTTTATGATGTTGTTCACAAGAATGCAGCACTACAAAGCAGTGTGTGGATGTCCAACTGCACCAAAAAATTTCCTGAATACTCAGGGTGGTTTCTGATCAGTCGTGCGGCTGTCTTTCTGCTTGAGGGGTTCAAGATCCAGGAGCTTTGCATCCTGTCAACATGCGGGAAAATCAAATTCATACAAAAATAGTGAGTGACACCACCACCACCACCACCACCACCACGACGATGACGACTACTACTGCTACCTAACTACCTAACTACCTACCTGCCTAACTACCTACTACCTACCTAACTAACCTAACCACCTAACCACCTAGCGACCTACTACCTACCTACCTACCTAATCCTACCTACCTACCTACCTAACTACCTAACTACCTAACTACCTAACTACCTAACTAGGCGCACGGCTCATAGAGTTCCGTGATGTTGTAGCCGCTTCAGTGTTTTTGAAAACCATTTTGAACACGAAATACTATTGGTCGGTTGTAATCATCGACGGAATAGTCATGTGGGATCGCCCATCTCCTATGGGTTTTAAGACAGAAACTGTGGCTTTGAATCCCCGCAGTTATCGTGAAAATGATGTTATCAGCATCATCATCATCATCATCGTCGACATCACATGTTTCATCCATCCTAGTTTCTTTCCATCCCTCCGAGTTTTGAAGCAGTTGCAACCATGCGTGTGAACCGAACGCTATCAAGCGGCGGTGAGGTGTGCAGTTGCAACCCTGCATGCGAACAGAACGCTATCAAGTTGCGGTGATGTTGCCAGGGATTCTCTCCTCCACCCAGTTCGGCAGGTATTGTGCGACGTACAAAAACAGCAGGGCTGCGCGGGTACACGATGTATAAAATCATTGAAAACAACACGGAAATCTGTAAGCTGTGGGCCAACTACCTAACGACCTAACGACCTACCTACCTACCTACCTACCTACCTACCTACCTACCTACCTACCTACCTTACTAACTAACTAACTAACAAACTAACTAAATAAGTAACTAACTGACTAACATACTAACTGACTAACATACTAACATACTAACATACTAACATACTAACATACTAACAAACAAAAACAAACAAACAAACAAACAAACAAACAAACTAACTAACTAACTAACTAACTACAGTAACCAACTAACTAACTAACTAACTAACTAACTAACTAATTAACTAACTAACTAACTAACTAACTAACTAACTAACAAACTGACAAACAAACTAACAAACAAACAAACAAACAAACTAACTAACTAACTAACAAACTAACTAACTAACAACAAACAACTGACAAACAACAACTAACAACTAAGAACTTAGAACTAACAACTAACAACTAACAACAATGCTCTACTCCTACTGCTACTGCTACTGCTACACCTATTCTATGGTTCCATCAGCCCCAAACAAACTTTTAATGTTGCAAATGTTGCATGATCCATGAAAGGGTCCCGATATGCTTCAGATTGAATGGAAGCAAATACTGTAAGATACCTGTAGCCTTTATTTCAGTTCATTTCATTTCACGACTGGCCAGCCAGGCACGAGAAGGAATTTGCTTGGGAATAATAAACAATACTAGGCATGTGTGTAACTTCAAACTCAGCATCATTGCCAGCCATTGGTTTTTAGCACCTTCCCAAGATGCTTCTGCCACCAAAGATCTTCCGCCCTCACCTTGCAACATAACAACAAAGAGGTGATTTTCTGGAAAAAGGTTGGAGAAGCCCCAACTTTTTTCTCATGCATAGCGAAATGATGTGTAGAATTCACATGTTCAAGCTCTGGTGCAAATCCTCTATCTCCATTTCCGAAAGAGACTTAGCGCGCGCTCTCAGGATACGTTGAGAGAAAAGTTTTTACTGGATAGCTTCCAGTTGAAGCAATCCATCCGATGGCCTGAGGAAATGCCCACGGAACAATGGCCACCGTCCCAGCAGTTACGCCGATGCCTCAAAAGAAAACACGTCACAACACGTCAGCAAAAATTCTGGATGATATGAAGCTATCTGCATAAAGATACGTATAAACAGATCTATGAAGATCAAGATCTATTAGGATACATGCAGATATATGAAGATGTAAGATATCTATGTATATAGATACATACAAAGATACGAATCCGACAAAAGGTACTTTGCGTCAAGACAAGAAGTGGCAAATCATTGCCGACAGGATTCAACCTCGGGCAAAGGCAACCTTGCAAGGTCATTGAAACCAAATCAAAGTGTGGACAAAATAGAGAAAATTCCAATATGTCATCAACGACCAATCTTCCATCAACTTGAGGTAATCATCATCATCAACCTTGGTTTCAATATTTCATCAATATTCCATCTACAACAAGTTTTCTGATTCTGAGCAAAATTCCAATATTTCACCAACTTGAGGTAATCATTGATATCATTTTTGAATCATGAATCAGGAGGATTTCCCAGTCCTAAACTACGTACCATTTGAGGTGAGGTCATTTAAAGTGCTATAATATATGTCATAATATGCTATGATCATACCATCCAGCTTAGTGTTGCAATGCAAAACCGAGTCACCCTTGGACTAGCCTTCGATAGCACGCGCCATAGACGCATGGCTATCCAGCGAACTTGAGATATCAGGATAGTAACGATTGATAGGAGCCGACTTGTGTGACTGTGTGGGAATCTTCCAAAGAGCTAGGCCTACGAGATTGTTATAGATTTGCTACATAGTTATTTTATTGCCAGGATTTTCTGAGATTCTCCGATGCTCCAAAAAAGCTTCATCAAGATTGATTTCATCCATGAATGACTCAGGATTTCATTGTGGACTATGAATCTCACCCATTTGTTGTTTGTGCAGCAATGCTTGCGGTCATCAACAAAGGGTCAACATTCACAAGGTGTGACCCCCAAGGTGTTTCGAGATTCTTTCATATTTCACCATCCAAACTTCCAAATCTCCTTGGAAACAAGCACTGAATTTCAGGGTTCTCCCCCTCAAGGGCACGTCCATTCAAACTCGCCAGACTGGCGAAGATCGTGCCAAGCCGAAGTCACCCACCAATACCTGGCGAAGACATAAAAACCTCAGCAGATTGTAGATGTTTCTAGTCGATCTTAGTACAAGGACCATGAAAATATCATCAATCCCACGTTTCCACAAATTAAAATTGCTTTTGTATGCTTTTGGTCGGTCTTTCAGTCAGGAAAATTTACCACATCTTTGTGGTCGCCTGACCACTGCGGTCCAAGAGGATGTTTCCAGGTTTAAGATCGCGGTGCATCACCCCAGCAGAATGGATGTACCTCGTAGGATACAGCTAGCACCAGGGGTCAAAATGAGAATAATCATGCTTCCGGTGGGAAGCAGAAGGTTCATCATCATCATCATCATCATCATCATCATCATCATCATCATCATCATCATCACCATCATCATCAGCCACACTGTGCTTCATGACCAAGGTACTTTAGTGCTCTCAGAATCTGGTGTGCAATCAGAGGTTTGTGAACTTCGCCAAGGCAATTGCACCTGGCCATATCACTTACAAGTGTCACTGGATATCACTTGATCACTTCAAGCACTTCTGCAATTCAATGTACCATAAAAAGCAATAAAAACCGGGAAAACACTGAAATGATCTGAAATGACTCAAGTGTTTTTGGAGAACGCCAAAAACATCATCTTCATGTTGAAACCGCGACGCAAGTCACTTGATGGCTTTGCATAGATCCGACTCCATGAGATCTGTCACCTCATCTTCCAAAGATGGAAAAAAATTGCGCAGCTGGCGATATTTGAGGCAACATATGTCCTTAACCATGGGAGCCCCTCACCAAATACAAATGCTTGTCGTCAGCGGAGCACAGCACATCATGAACCTGAGGTGATTGGACTTGAATCTGGCTGGGCGTATCAGAGTCTATCGGTTGGGGTTTCCTCCAAAATGGTGGGTGTTTCCCCAACAACCATTGGGTTTTCCTACTAAAAATGATCTTTTTGTTTTTTTTTGGGAGGGTACCACCATTTAAGGAAACACCCGAATCTGTACACAATGAGAGTCCGACAAAGAGGATGTTGGTGTGGCTTCCAAACTCCATCAAATACGAGACCTGCCGTCAGTGGATCAGTGTTCCAAAGCTATTCCTTTGACCTTCTTCTTCCAACAAAAAAAAAGAATTGACAACAACCTTGTCTTGAAATCTATCCAAATCGTCCAAAACTGCAACTGTTTGGAAAGAAACGCAACAGCTGCCTCACGGTACGTCCTTTGAGCGTCAGTAGCATTGTTGAAGGCGTAGAGAATCTGCGAGAAAAATTCCACCGTCTTCCCCCGCTAACAATGATGAAATACAAGTTTTTGGTTGGTTGAACCATCCCAAACACTACAAGTCGAGTGGTTGTGGTTGTCATATTGCTGACACCTTGACCTAGGAACTATCTTGTGCAGGCTTTTTAGCAACGCCTGATCGTGATACATAATATACAAAAATAGCATATAGATTCTATACATCATAATTTGAAGTCAATCTTAAACTTTGCCTGTAAAAAATTCCACAACATTAATATAATATATATATATAACATCTAACAAAATATATGTTATCATTATATGCCTTCCATTACCCCTCAGCCGCCGCCTTCTTCATGGCATATTTCTCAAACTTGTTTGGATCCTGCCAAGCAGAAACGGTTTGGTCCAAAAAACTTCACCTTTCCAGGTTCCACCGGTTCCAACAGGTCCCGAAGCATCACTTCGAACACAACACCGTAGCACCTGGGCGTTACCATGATGGTTATGAAAGGTGAAGTGAACCAAAACCAAAAAAAACTTCTTTTTCCCTATAATATCTGGGTTCCAAAAAAAAAATCAGGAGGAAGTTCAAATTGATACCAAAAATGTATCCCATGGATGAAAAATGGATGCAAATTTTTGGTGGATGTAAATTGATGGATCCTTCATTTTGACAAAAGAACCGACTTTTTGAGTTCTCTGGAAATCACTGAGCTATCTGACCCTCGACCGATTCGAGAGATGAGCTCATACCTCCGTGCCACATCACGGTCGATGCGCTCGTAGGGTGCTTTTCCTTGGTAAAACCCGAGGGCCCGATGGTTCATCTAGGTGAAGTAGATTGAGTTTCTGCAGATTTTTGCACAAACCTCCAAATTTCCTGAACCACTTGGAGAAAATCTTACCCAGATTGATGAAATCTGACTTCTCGACAAAGAACATGACATAAAGATGATTCACTGAAGATCAAGGAATCTGATTACGACATTATGTAATTATGAATGCGACTCAACCTGTTCAAACTCCTTCATATCTCATACTTCCATACAAGTCTTTGTTTCACCTTTCAAACAAAATTATGACATTATGACTTTCGTTTACCCTTTGCCCCAGCTATCCACCAATATAACTGGGCATCACTGAGGCTCAGACGTCTTGACATCACAATATCAATTCTCTACACATTGGAGTTGCTTTTAAATTTCATTGGAGTTTGCCCTGGAAATTCGTGGTTGGCCAAAAACATCTGTAAATCCCAATGAGCCAATGTCCCAATCAGCAAATGTGAATGTTGTAAATAGAGGACAGTTGGTATGGGAGTTTGCATGTATCTAAAACAATCGAAACAATTGCTGATGAGGTGACATGGCACATCTGTGATATTGTCACAGCCCATAGTGCTATGATTCGTAGGACCCTGACAGATTGATTCGTGCATCCGCCGGGGTTTGAAGTAAATGCCTCCAGGTTTGAAAGATCATGCTTCAAAGCTACAGTAGGATGGTCATCATCACCCGGGCGTTTTTTTCCTGCCGGAGAGGCGGCACCTTTTTTGTGGTTGGCGAACGGATGGATCGGCTTGAAAACTAAATGTCATCCTCCAGGTTCAAATATCCGTGAATACCACCTTCAAAGAGGATATGATCATTGATTAATGGTCTTTGGTCACCATGTACAGGAAAACCTGCTCGTTTCCACTGATTCAACCCTCCAACGAGTCGAAAGATACGTTTCTCGTTGCCCAAGACAGGTTGTCTCCGGCAAGCCCGTCGTAGCTCTTGGGTGACGCGAACGCAACGGCTGATGTAGCCAAGGCTGAGGTCATTGGAACCACTGTCGCTGTAGACAACCACCGGTTTGTTAGGAAAGTGTACCAAGTGTTTCAATGCAGGATTGCCTGTCTTTTCCAAATCTTCTTGTTCCTGAACTAAACGTGCAATTAAGGGAGACCTTTCTGCAAAGGAAACAGCACCAGCAATATGACTTCGATCAAACTCGTCCACCGAGCGAGCATCTAGAAAGATGGCTTCATGTCTTTGAAAATGTAAATATGCAGCTGCTACTTCAAGACCGGAATCTCGAGCATCTGCTTCAGATTGATGCCACACTTCGTCTTCCAATCGTTTCTTGGCTTCGAAGCTCTTGGTTTCCAATGTCAAAGTTAACAAATAGTCTGCGACCAAACGATTGGTTGCCATTGCTTGCATGGTAAAGTCAGGGTCATGTAGTAGATCTAGATCTACATGCATTAGTGCTTTTGCATCTTGACCAATTGCTACCAAAACTATCTCCGGATCTGCTTTCAGCTTAGCAGATGCATATTTCAGCATAGAACCAGCTGACTGGACAGCTAAAAGCACCACATCTCGGTTGCCTCGAAGATTCGGGCATAGATATCTCAAGGCATTGCCATTCATAGAGACTAAATCCAATGCAAAATCTTGGTCACTACGCAAATCCTCAGTGGCATAAGCCAATGCAGAAACATCTTTTTCACATGCTACTTGAAGCACTTGTCGATTTGCTTTGATAGGCATTGGAGCGTCGCAAAGTGCAAAAGGATTCTGTTGAATTTTCTGAAGCCACTCGGCCTCACTGACTACACTGCGTAGGAGTTGCAAGTCGCAACTGTCGCAACCGTTCTCTTGGTGAAGAGAAGTTCCGTTCTTCAATTCCTGGAAGTCACGACATAGTCTCTGCTCAAAGACTGGAATATCATAGCATTTTTCCAAAGATTCTTTGACCTCTCCAACTGTACAGCCATCTGTGAGAAGCAGCGGACCATACTCTCTACCATCCAGGCCATGAACGTGAACCATCAAGGTAATACTTTGCTCCTCCAAAGTATCGAAATCAAAATCAAACATGCCAAAAAACACGCCGCTCACATCACGGTTTCCGCTAAAATTGCTGGGACACACCCAACTGGACGACAGCTCAAGGATTTTTGAACTTCCACAGTTGCTATGTTGTTGGAAGAAAGATTGGGAAATGAATACGGTATGTTAAACATTCGATAGAAGATGATATGCGGTAGTTCGAAGCGAAGTGTTTCATCCATTTGTATTGTGATGATGTGGAATTTTGACTGTTGAAATATTGATCTGAGTTCCGCCTGACAAAACAAAGCATTCTCAAAGGTGGGTCTGCCCGACATCAATCAATGCCCTCAAGAAGCTTCTTTCTGCCAAATGCTTCCACTGCGCAGAAACCACCTCAAAATGTAAGCGCTTTGTTTCTTATCTATTTCCTGCATTGGCGCAAAGGATCCTAAAAGATCATTGGCGTGTGAATTCCTGTTCCAGTCTGCAACGGAACAACAATCGATGCGATCAATGTAAAAAAACAAAAAAGATTCAGCTGCAACGTTTGAGCATTTCCAATCTTTGGAAAAAGTCGCATAAATTTTCATCAAACCATCAAACCCTTAGAGGATGGAATGAAAAACGACTGTCAACAGTTGACTAAAAACATCGATCGCTTGGCCTACTAAAAGATTTTATGGCAGGTTTGCTCAAAAACCAGACGGTTTTCTCAATCCTGTTGGGCCTGTGCCTCAACCGGCTGAACAAACGTCTTCGACTCGAGCAAAGCTGTGATTCCAGTCACTCTGGCTAAACCATTTCATCTGCCTGCAGCATCGTCGTTCAAAACATCACCACAGAAATCCTCCACCAAAAACGTCGCAACTCAAAAATTGGAAAAACACCCCAAGCCGATTGTCGCACGACAGTTTCCGCCTGTCAAAAGTCATGAAAAATCTCCAGCCTCAGGAGAAAACATCGCCTCCCAGTCAAAACTCTCTTTGGTTTCCGACCTTTTTTTCGGGCGGGGAAAGTTTCGGCACGAAACAAGTCGTGAGTCCAGATGCAGCTGAAAACAGAATTGCATGAAGGTCACTGAAATAGGAAGAATCCCTGTGATTTGCTGTTTGAATGCTGTTTGTGGTAGGTGATGTATGTTAGTTCTGCGACATATGGATTTATACCGACTACCAACCAATATCCCACATTCATTGTCCAACTCGGGGCGAGTAAGTACATCGCGAGTACCACCCATTCTACAGTATATTCCAAAAAAATACAGCCAGGGTGCAATAACACGCATTGAAAAATCAGTATAGTATTTGCAAAGTTTTGTGACGGCGTTCATTCAAAATACACTCCCTCACAGGGTCCCGGCTCTCAAAAAAATAATTGAACAGTGTCAATGCCCTGGCTATTACAGTATATATATATATATATATCACCATAAAGACTGCAACCTGACTTTGTTTACAGTTTGAAAACTTAGCACCCACCTTCCAACAGCCAGATCTCACCCATATCACCATGAAGACTGCAACAGCATTCTCCCACAGAAAAAAGGCAGCGTGCAACCGTTTCGGCCATGGCTTTAGCAATCTTGTCTACTAATCTACTCCAGGATGGCTCTATGAATGTCCATGTCCTGCAGTTAGAATATGACCATATATGAAATTGATGCAAAAACTTTCGAAAATGGGGCTGCTTTGGTCATTATTCCATGTATCTTTTTCTGGTGTGGTTGATTTCCAACCCTGTCTTTAAAACCAGGGGTTGAGGGAATCAGGTTCCAGTCTCTAGCAAGTTCTAGCATCAAACCATAGCCATCCATGTTGATGGAATTGGATCATCCCAAAACAAGTGCGATAATAATCCGATTTTTGTTGCATATATGAAATACCCTCCAGGGAATTAACATATCCCACCTTTTGGAAAAGGAAAATACCTGGGGAAGGTGCTGGGAAAAATTGAAAATCATCGACTCAAAATGCCATCAAATTGGGAGAAAAATGTTAGTTCCCTGGATGCCCATGGCACCTGGGCAACGAGGAGACCACCCCCTCGCTAAATCCATCTCCCCAAGCCAGGTGTCGACTCCTTGATTTGAAAAAGCCCAGGGGTTGCTGGGGTTGGAAACCATGGGTTTTTTGTATTGGGGGTTTATGGAAGGTTCATACGGGTTGATGGTTCAGAAATCCTGCGGTCACCAGTTGAGGTTGGTAGTCTGACATTCCATTATTTATTTACAAGGTTTTATTATACGTCCCATGGTGGTTGTTTGGGATTTTTGTTCCATCAACAGTATTATTTGGAATATCGGTTCAAGTGGTCTCATTATGTCTTAGCTTTACATGAGAGCTTACATGGGCCACGGATATAGATGGGGGCCGTAGGAGTTGATCGCTGGTCGAAGCATCTTTCGTTTTGAACAGCACCTCCTGAAAAAGTCACCTTCAACGGTTTTAATGCAACAGAAACATATATATATATCATATGTATATACAGGCTCTATGTCTCTGTATATATGTGTGTAAATAAAAATAAATGTATACTATATACATTACATTCTGTGTGATTGTGTTCTTTCTTGGCCAGTTGCTCTTATTGGATTACATCTGTAACAACTATCGGCAGCAGCTCGATACAGCCGGAGCCAGCAGGCTCCTACTTCGAGGCGCGCCACAAAGGGAGAGCTCGCTATCTCCCCAATAATCCTGTGATGCGATTCGATGCGCTAGAAGCATCTGCAGTTTTAACCCAAAACATGCAGAAAAACGTGGTTGGTGTGATTGTTACATGCGTTGGTTGAGTCTGTTCCTCTCGAGTAGAAGGGCGGTAAATGAAGTGTTTAAAGAGGAAATGTTCAGAATCGAGTGTTCTGACTCGCTTCAACACTCTTGTCGAGCAGGAATGAATATCACTAGCTTATGAAGGTATTGGCCAAGAATGGTTGTCACTGTTACAACTCATCTTGAATATAAATAATTTAATGATAGGGTTCCCATCTTCCCATTTTCAATGTCTGAGTCTTGGACAATCCGCTCTTTCCGGAAAAGCCTCGCTAGTCCTTCCATGCCAGATCCTGAGACTCAAAACGTGGCACGAAATCTAACCCACATTTTCATCACCCACGCTGGGTGATGCTGGAAACTGAGATACCAACGTTGGGACTGCAGACTTCCTACACTTCCTGCACTTCCCACAGCACTGCCTCCTTCGAAGTCCTCCTGCATGAAAAAAACTTTTGCTTTCGGAGGTTTTTCTGACCAACTTGAAACGGAATCTCAACGCCTCTGGAGGAGCGGGCAACAGTGGCTGGGAAGCTTCTTGTTCAATCTCCTGCGTGTTGGATTCCAGGGTCCATATTCCGAGGTCCCACCTATTCGTGATGATTCTCATGGGAATTTTGGAAGTGTTATCACCAAAACAGCTCAAAACTTGAAGTCACAAGGCAGGTTGTTTAGGATAGTACCAAGATTGAAATAAATGAAAGGCATCCTGCATCCCATGGCCCAAAATGAGAGATTGAGTGAAGAATAGTGAAGATATTTCAATAAAAGTCAAAGCACCAAACCCTTGTCCTCCTTTTGCACCAAGGTGTTCTGGTCTGTGACGGCTGACTCTGTCGCATTGCAGCTCTGATGTTCCTCCCAAGATTGAACAAAACTCAAGATTTTAACCGGGGCCTCCGTGCGTGAGAGTCGCTACTATGCCGCACTATGCCTATCTTCCAAAAAAGGAGTTCATCTACAATGCACAAATGCTCCAAGTGTCATTAGAATTGATAATATAGGACCAATATTCCCTTGATTTTCCCCCTACAATTCTCTCATTATCTCATTTCACAAGTACAATTCCATGATATTCCATATGTTTCAACCTTTCTTCTTGTCTTTTTTTCAACAATCCCTGTCCTGTTCGCTGCACACTGGTCCTAAGGCATCCCTGGACACGGCTTCCTCCACCGGCGGCACCGACTGCGGCGCAGGTGGTTCTGGAGAACTGGCTGGCTCCTGGTTCGTGGGGATTCATTCGATGAATTCCGTACCGATTTTTGATGATGAATCCTGTGGGTGTTCCGTTACCCGTTACCCTGTCCCGAGCAGTGTCATCCTGCGGCGGAATCGCATTTTGATCTTGGCTGAGAGCCTTTGGGGTTCATGAAAGCGCGGCAAAAACTCCGTTGCTTTGCTGAAGAAGAAACTACAAAAATTGGACAAGGATGCTGTAAAAGAAAAAAGCCTATCTGGCAAAGGCGAGGCGTTGAAAAAATGGAGGCCACATTGGCTGATTCAACAGATAGATTGATAGATTGATACTATGTTTGGGAGACCCAGGTTTTCAAGGACCAAGACTCATCACACCAAGAAATTTCTGAGAGGCTGACCCGATAGCCACCAACGTTGACTTCGCTTTCGGCCTTCACCGAAATGAAGCGGTCAAATCTGCTTGGATCTTTATCCAACTTGAAAGTGTACGCAAATTTATGTACAATACTATATGTTATATGACCATGTTATAGCTATCTTATATATGTTATATTGTATCATACACACATAATGTGAACGAGTGCATTCATTGTTTGGTCTCTCAAGGTGAACGCTGGGAGGCCAACTAGTGGCGAATTGACCCGCGAAGGGGACAAGTCTTCACCCGCCTGCAACGTGGCGGTGGCATGGGGACTAGACGCTTAGGCAATCTCAATGAGAGGATTAGAACTAAAAATCCATGAATGAAATTGGGACAACATAGATTCCAGTCCAACAAAATGCTTTTCGCGGGGAATCACGGTTCCTCCCCAATTTGTTGCTGCTATGAGTCGCTTGTGAGTTGACTTCCAAACCAACGGACCTCCTCTTCAAGAGTTCCCAACTTCTCTGAGCTTGGACCGCGCGGTTCCACATTGCGACAGTTCAACCTCAGGTCCCAAAAGTTCCCCACGCAACGATTGGACCTGAAGTGCACGTGGCTTAACCACCAGCTAGGATTGCCGGCGTGGCCCATAATCTCTCGCAGGTGGAGAGTTCTTTTCTTGTTGCCTGCCCACTCAAGTCGTTTGCTTCAGATAGCGCCAGTGTTGGAGTGCAAAAATCAAATCACTTCCAGATACAGAATATGTCCTGAAAAATGCCTCCGAACGGCACCATGATATTTTTCCTGGAATCTGTACTATCCACTCAAATCATTTGTTTTCATCCTATTTCTCAGTCAGAAAATCACAAATATCTACTTAAATCCATCAAATGCATTCAAAAGGGCTAGCTGAAAGCAAGTCTTGCGCAGTTGATAGATCCCATTTGCAAAGAGCAAGTACCAGATAGAATACCCCAAACAACTGGACGAAGAACAGACTGCAGTGTTCAAAAGATTGAATTACTCCATCTGCTACAGGATGCATCTGTGTTTTAATCCACCAGCTTCGCCGGCGTGTCTAGTGAAGTCCAGCTTGGTGATGAATGGCTTGTCTGTAGTGTTCTTGCTTGTACTGTCCAAGCTGGAGCTGATAATGTCTATGGGACGTCGCATAATGGTTGTTGCTGCTGTTGCCGCTGGCCGTTGGCCCCAACTTGGTCACCTCCTTCGACGTCGCCCTCTTGCTGGGGCTGAGGTCATCAGGCCTCAGGCCATGGGAAATCGACCATCTTTTGAAAAAAAAAACTGGAATAACAAAATGGTGCATTTCAAGAGACTCTCTATCTATAATTTGCATTAATTCACTATATGACTATGTTTTATATCTAAATATATATTAATATATGCATGATCTACAAACTACAAATGTCTCTAGTATATTACATGAGAAACTGTGCAAGTTTCGTAAAGCGCAGGGGACACAGAAGTCATCGAAGTGCTACCGGTCAAAGAGAATGGTTTCCACTGTGTTCTTGGAACTTCTGGGCTTCAAACGCTGACAGTGATCGCTGCAGAGCATCTTTGGAACTCGAGCCTGTTCCAGCTGTCTCCCTTAGTCGATCTGCCAGTGCTTGGGATTGTCATGGTTTTATGCCCATTGTTATGTCTGTCTAGTCCCGACAGCACAAGGTTTCGCGATGCCAAATGAAGATTGAAGGAGTTTGGATGAAGTGTGGACAGGCAAATGCATCCTGCAAGTATGAATATATGTTTTCTTTTCAAGATGTCGCGAAAAGACTTTTGCGAGAGTTTTGCACTTGTGTGTACTGGAAAACATTGAGTCCGTTTTTGATGCCTCATCCTATGGCAACCCAAACACAGTGGATAGGTTTACCATCTCCCGCCGGCTGAGAAACGAGTTCTTCAAAATCCTACCCGGCCAATTATATAGTGATGCTACAATTGGCTTCTCTTTGGGAGGCCTTTTAGATTCAAGAACACATCCGATATCACCACACTTCCAAGATATGATGGGTTGGATCCCATGAGGAGCTGGACTCAAACGTCGGAGGCTCATGGACGACTTCCATGGTCATGCTGTGCTAAGGTCTTCGCACAAGTCCGAGGCGTTCAAAGAGATCTATCGCTTCCTGCAAAGTCGATTGAGGTCGAGTCATGTCGATTCCGAATCTCCTGTGAAATGATTCGTCCTCCGTGAAATTCATGGAAATGGAATTTATCAGAAAAATCATGGGCTTTGTCATCCAACTTCTCCATCTTGTATGAGGTTTTTTGAGGTAAACATGTCACAAATCTACCAGTTTGACATGCCCTGTGGTATCTGGTATCTTTCACCACCATCACCATCACCCACTCACCCACTCACCCACCTTGCCTCAGGATCTTCCACCATGAGATACTGTAAATCAATGTGATCCAAGGTTGACAACAACACCACGGCCTTGAATCCGTTGCAAATCTTTTGTGGCCAAGTCCTGCAAGATGTTGGTGGGTTGGCCATCCAATGGGAACAACCCTCCCTGAAAACTAACAGCAATTTTTCATCTGAAAATGGATGGTTGGAATACGAATTTCCTTTTGGGATTGCCAGTTTTCAGGTACGAACTGTTAGTTTCAGGAAGGGTAGTTGTTTATCAAAACCCATGAACGATGTTGAAAGGATCCATCGAGTATTTGACATCCACCTGGAACCCCAAACGACCATTTATAAATGGATGTTTGGTGAAACAACCATTTTCTATGAATATATATATATATATAAAGATTTGGAATCATCCAGTTGAAACATCCATTTATAAATGGTTGTTTGGGGTTCCAGGCAGGAATGAAGACGAGCAAAAACAAACACACATAGTTTCTTCGCGAAATGTTCGTTTTTGATAAATTTCAGGTGCTGTTTTGCCATTGATTTGCTGCCTATCACCTAAGGAAAAACCTGAAAACACATATTGTATCTGACATGATTTTGAAATAGGCCTCCATCCGGTGGCACCATTCCTTAGCCGTGCGTTGTTTCCGGCTGCCATGGCCCCTGCAACTGGACCAACATGAAATTCCCCTATGTCTGCCATGTCTCTTTGTACTGGTTGTTGTGCAAAAACATACTGTAGATTCCTGTTGAAACTGCATGTAAATTCTGAAGCCCAACTGAGTATGATTTAGTGATTTAGTGCACTGCATATTGGAAAAACGTCCCGCATCAATTAAGGGCTTGTGGTTCCATTACAAGAAGTTAGAAGAAGCAACCATTCTCAGGTTCAAGCCCTTGATCCCAGTATTGCACCCATATCCTCAGTGTCGGAAAAAGCTCTTTGCACTGCTACTGGTAGCATTAAAAAATCACAAGCGTATTTGCTGGAGTTTGCCCGGTTGAAACGCATAGAATCATAGAAAATCGGTCTTATCATCTTGAGGAGGAAACTCTTTGATGAGCCTTGTTTCATAGGCCTGGGGAATCGAATGATTCACACATGCGGATTTTTGTTCCTTTGAATTTGGTCCATGGACTTAGCATAGCATACCTAGCATTTTCTAGGCGCATCTGTGCCCTTTGGCGGTTGTGTTATGCTTCTTTGGAGTTCCTTTCTGCGCAGATTTCAATCACAAGTCGGGACTGCGTTTCTGTAGGCCAGCTCATCATCCTCATAGTTCGCGTCTCGACCACCAAAGACGAAGAGGAAAATACGATCCTGAAAACACAAAAATCCCAAAGGTGGAACTTCACCTGCTGGGAAAACCCCGCGGGCTCAAGGGGATTTATCCTCAAAACATATAAAGAACATTAAAAAACAAGACTGATTCGCATCGCTTCCCGACCGTGGAAAAAAATTGCAGAGGTGATGTGACATGGCAAAAAAAAACGCAAAACGCATGCAGAAACCACTCCACCTGAAGAACGCGTTCAAGGTAGACGGCACCAACGACTTGATTCAAAGTCGCCTGAGTGTCTTTGGGACTGGTGGGTAGTTGGTTGGCAACGGGTCTATCTTAGACCCAAGTCTAAGTGGGATACACATGGATACACCTATGATCCGAAGCAGAACATGAAAATGCAATGAAATGCTTGTAAAAATGAACCTAATGTGACAGCGAGTGGTATTTTTGTTTCTAGAGCATTTGACTCTGCTGAGGAATAAAAAATGTAATGTTCGGAAATCCCATCCTTGAGATGCAGAACTCAAAGATTGGGCGATTGTTCTCACTGAGAAGACAAGGCAACATACTAGGACACCGGCAAGGATACTTGCCAAGCGGAGCCACCTTAAGGTGAGAAAACAAAGCAAAACTCAAAACCTATGCACCTCCAGATGAATTTTGTTGGAAAATCCTTGGATGGTCTTTCTACTACCCAACGTCCATGTCTTGATTTTTGACTGGACCCGGCGGCATCGCAAAAAATCACCACGGTATCTCGAACCCAAGAGATTCGAACAAATCAACAAATCCAAGGACGGGACACCGAGACATCTTGATTCACCAATTTAAAACTCACAACCTGGCGATGCAGTGCTCGGGGTCCGGTAGATGAAAGTTGGGTGGGTAACAGTGGCATCCAAAAAGCCGGGAGGCACCAGCATTTTCACAGAAAATGCCGAAACTGATGCAGCAGCACAGCAAATATTGAAAAGGACGAACCTTATCACGCATGAAGCAGCACAGTAAACATAGGTCATGGATGGTCATGGATGGTCATGGTGCAAATCTCAAATGTGAAAATCAAGCAGTGCCGCAGTGGCCATGACTTTGAAGGCCTTTCGGTAGCTTGACTTTTCCTGTACCAGGACTGCCACGTAATGGTGAGCACAGCATAGCCACAGGTATTTCTTCGATGTCCAAACCTCAGTCACTTCATGACTGCCTGGATCCCAAATTTACCGAATTCATATGAATCTTGCTTGTGTATTTGAAGTTGTTGTACAAATTTACATTCCTATTTGTGTTTGCTGTTGTATTTGTTGGAGTTGTTATTGTTTTGTTGTTGTCTTGTTGTCCTTGTCATTGTCGTCTCTTTTTGGTGCGTGAAACAAAAGGGGTTAAAAAATGTTTGGAAGCGAGTTCCAAGGCACCATGACAAGTAAATCTTAGGAAACAGATCCATTTCCGTATTTTCGTACCACAACTGCCCAAAAAACACGCCCACTTCACACTCAGTGTCTGACAGTAGCTTCTCAGAAGACCTAAACGACCCAAATCAGAAGGAATTGCAGCTTGATATTCAATGTATAAAAAGTGGCAAGCTGTCCTTCCATGGGGTGCTGGAACTTCCATGCTTCACAATGGCATTTGTTCCTAGGCTCCCCGGACTCCGCCAGCCAGAGTCGATACTCGTGGGAAATCAACGATGGATGCACCTTGGCACAGCAAAGTAAGGCATCTTAACAAATGCTGCCAAACCAACCCCGGAGTTTTGAAAACCGTGCTCTTGAAGCTTCTGAATGGTTTATTTTTGCTTATGTTTTTTGTCCATCAAAACTACATATTACATGCACTTTCCCTGCCAAGTTCAGCTCAACTTTTCGGGGGGGACAAAGTTGAAGCATCGTTTTTTGCTCTGAGAGGAGAGCTCGGGCCAGTAGTTTCACGGCGGAAAAGGTGCTGACCTTTTCAGAAGGGACGATAAATGGTGTGATTGTTTTATTTTTGAATACCTGAAAACTTGAAGATATGGTTGATAAACAGAATGGCACCAGTAGGTGGCGTGGATAGACCACCAAGTATAGTATTTTGGCCAGTGCCAGTTGATAAAGAGTTACATCTATGAAAACCATGTACTGCAACATGTGTGTGGAGTCCCACCACCATCACACTCCAGGAAGACTCAACAGCCAAAACTGCAACCCGGCCTGTGGCAAGAGCCTTTGGAGAACATACCCAAGTGCATGAAAACGTTTGTACCTCGAAGAATCGAACAGATGAATCAAGCAGTGCTTGTCAGCTACAAATTTGTAGATTAATGTTTGAAGGACCACCATTCAGGGGAAAGCTCGGCAAATCAAGCTTCGCACTCAGACGTGTCGCAAAACATCACAAGCAGTAGGTAAAAACCATGCACCTCGTCAAGTTACAGGAATTTCATGCTGGAGAGGCCTGTATGTCTTCCAAATCCTCAAGGTCCAGGACCTTTATGTTCTTGCAATACCCATGGAGTTATTGTTTCTTTCACCAAAATCTGTACTTTCAAAACACGTTTGTTTGAGGCACAACTTTCAACTAGTTGTTCGCAGCATATCAGCATTCTGAGTCTCCAACAAATTGGATGAACAGCCAGACCACCTGTGCATCAGCTGAAAAACCGCATGGGCCGACTACTGCAGCTACACAGTCAACATCGTCCTATTTGAGATCAAGGCCTCCCAGGTCGCCACCATCACCGCAGAATTCACGATCAACATCCTTGTCCTCAGCCGCTCGATGTTGCGTCGCGTAGACGTCATCAACTATGTCATGTAGCTAGCAACTGCGCAAAAATATCATAAAATATCAATGTGTACATCAGACCATGACAGGCAACTGGCATTAAATGGTAGAATTTCATAGACTCAAGATCATTCAAATCAAAGAATCACGATGAATCATTGCTTTTTCAAGTAACGGTAGTCTATACTATACGTACATGTACATACATATTGCATATGCTTGTCAAAACTTCAGAGATCTCTGCATGGTGAGCATTCATAATCCCTTTCCTCTTTGATCTGCAGCATATCTCATTAAAAATCTCGGCTTCCGTGCTGATGATCTGAGATCAAACCGAAGATACTGGCCTGTCGTTTCGCAGAGACGCTGCTTTTTGTCTCGCCCAAAATGGGACGAAAAATCGACCAGCAAAATTTCCAGAATTGCCTTAAAGTTGGCATCGTCCAAGAGTTCTGCCTCCCAGCGTTGCCGTTGGACTGCTACAAAGGTGGGCGTTCGTTTGATGCTTTGAGATGAATGATCCCAAATACAACATGCGTTCCAGCTACAAAAAGCATACAAATGATCTCAAGTGATCACAAAATATCGCAAAAAATCAGCCAAGTAAGTCTTGGAGACTCCAACTTAGTTGTTGTATTTTCATCCATCAACCCCCCTATGCCGCATTGGTTTTTGCCAGACCCATCGGGCCGAACCCGTCAACTCTCAACGGCAAGGCACCTGAATCTTACTCTTGGATTCAGATCCACCACCATTGGAGAGTCGGTCTGGCGTATCGTCGAAAAAATATCCAAGGCAAGGCAAAAGGGTCACGTGGTTCCATTGTTTTTCATAATCAATGATGATTCCCATGGAAATTATCCCATCTTTTTTTTGATGGAAAGAAATTGATATAATCTTGCAGATGTTTTTGTTTCTCTTTGGAAATCAGGAAGACTTCTTTCATCCTTTTTGAAACGAATCTGCCCATTTTTTGGATTCCTTCATCTCTTGGATTTCTCTCCGAGCGTAGAAACTCGACCCGATCAATTCGCCTACAATGATGCGCCAATCTAGAGTGCCAAAGACTTCCAAGAAGTAGGTTTCGAAGATAGTCCTCTTCAAAAGGAGAAATGAAGCCGTGTAACTCCTTCACACAATCTGTTGGGTAGTCTGTTCTTTATTGTTGACTTGGAGATTCTTCAGCAAAGTTGGACACGGCAGCTCAGTCTTAGGCGCCGGCCAATCCAAATGAAGCAAGTAAGCGACGTTAAAGATCACCGAGACAACCAGGACCACAAACCAGAAGTATTTCCTGGGAATCAGATAAAATCCGTTGCACCTTCCAAATTTGAGGTGGCTATCTAGTTTGGTGCGGCAATTCACAGCGTGCAACAACCCAAGACATCTCAGGATACTGCTCTTTCAGGGGAATCTCTTTCACCATGCTCAAGCCGCCACAGGCCTGCAACATGCCAAGGGTCTTGGGAAACAAGCACGGACACTAGGCACTTTCAGCTTTTTTCCATACGAAGAAATCACCAGCATGATCTGTTTCGCAAACACGGGTGTCTCAAAATTGGGGGCCCAATTTGTATAGTTCTTTCCTACAAACAAGCAATCTCCCCCACATGTCGGATCCAGAGTTGTGGATCCAGCCAGTCCACACACCAAAAGAAACGGAGCCTCCAAGTTGATATCTTGGAGGAACTCTGGCCTGCAGTGTGGGTTGGAAGGAGAGTGCCTTCAAGGAGGATTTTTGTTCATGTGTGTTCCAAACGGAGCGTGATGCTAAGGGTCTGGAACCAACCAACTAGCTTGCTAACGTGAGAACTAACGAACTGG
The DNA here is from genome assembly GCA_000507305.1 of Breviolum minutum Mf 1.05b.01. Classification (NCBI taxonomy): domain Eukaryota; class Dinophyceae; order Suessiales; family Symbiodiniaceae; genus Breviolum; species Breviolum minutum. The sequence goes on along the minus strand of DF243251.1, from coordinate 16,464 downwards.
CTCACCAAAAAACAACTAACCAACTAAGAAACCAATTGACCAACCAGCTAGCCAACCAACCAAACAAACAGATGAGCAAACAAGATTCAATGATCTTTTACTGCTGTCTACCGGAAATTCCTTTGCCCCTCTTCTAAGGGACCCGGCTCTTGAACATTTTTGAACTTGTCGAAAATCAAACGAGAGAAGTCCTGGAGTGCGAAACGCCCAGTGATTCACCGATTCATCCCGTCAAGCTGATTCGTGATGTTTCAGGCTCCTCTGTGATGTAGCCCTCCTTTACTGCTTCCCCCATGTCTTTGGTCTCGGCAAAATCTGTGAGATTCAGCAAATCCCGGCGTAAGTCCTGGGGGAAAAAGAGCAAATCCCGGCGTAGCGTTTGGCAACTCTCAACATGATGGACGGTAGAAAATGGAAAGGTTTGTGGTCTGCAAGATGAAGATCGTGCATAACTCTGTCTTATCTATCGACTCTTTCTCTCTAATATCACATACGTATCAATGTCCCCACGCGATTCAAATCTGTGGTTTCACCCCAGTAAAAATTGCCAATTGTTCAAAAAATCGGAGAAAAAAAAGGTGGAAGCACAGGCACCTCCGTGTAGGCCCGATTTCGAAGTTCCGGCCTTGAGTTCTCAACTTCCCTGAAAAGGACCCCACATTCCTCACATCATTGGGGTCAATTAAGCCAACTGCTGGATGGCCGTCTCCAAATCTTTCAATCTGTCCTGCACATCGCCATCAAAATCGCATCAACTTTCAGGTGATCCGGTACCACAGAAAAACAGGGGGATAAACGGCATAAACAGCGAAGTCTTCAACAAATCGCATTGAAATGACAACCCCAATCTCAAACCTGTCCTTGAAATAACCAAGCCCAGATCCTGGCTACAAAAAAAACGCATGTGAACGGATTCGGCCTCCGAGTTTTTCCTGAACTTGTCAGCTGCCCAAAAAGAAGCACCATTCAGAAACCCCCCATGTTCACTCCCAACAAACAAAAACACAACACGAACGATTCACAAACGCATCACTAGGCGCCTTGAGACTCCAAGCCACCAAGACCTCCCGGCAAGGACGAGGGCCGTCGGGCGGAGCGAAGATCATCGTCCTGTGCGTTTTCGGGTGCTGATTTGAGGCAAGTTCTACTGCAAACAATGGGGATATCCAATGAAAAGGAGGAGCTTTGGTGGCTCAAATACTGTCCACTTGAGTTCCGCGGGAAGGATTTCGACGGAATGGAAAGAAGTCAACAAGTTGATTGGCCAAAGAGTTCACAGGTTGAAAATGTGTGAATGAAGCCACCAAAATTTCCGAATTTCTTTGCCTCCCGTCGACCTCTCCTCTGCGAAGGCTTCCATAAAACTGGCCACACGTCCACGTGCACCCGTACGAAAGTCCACCGTCGCTGCCTAGCGAGACGTGAGATAAGAGACATGACGATGTGCTGAAAAAACCTTGGTGAGTGTTCCAAAAATTACCTTCCGAGTGTCCGCATCTGATTCAGCTATATTTGGACAGATCAAAAAAAGATATCTCTACTATCTCTATGCAAGGTCTACTGAGTCTATCTTGGTGTTGCAGGACGTGGCAAATGCTATGGAAATACACATCTAAGTTTCACACCAGCATTTTGCTCTTCCTAAGCTGGACGCATATCGTGCTACAAGCATCACAGGCTGTCACGGCGTTGCTTGCCCTGAGCCACAAACCCCTTGGTCAAACGCCTCCTCATGCTCCTTTCAATCCTTTCAGGCGACCTCGATGCAAGAAATGCACATATCTTGATGTTGTCGTTTTTGTTGGTTCACTTGATGTTGTCATCCTTGATGTCGATAAATCGCATATTTTTTTTGGAAAACAGCCGGGCTCCCCAAACTCAGTACGTTCACCCACTAAACGGCGATCCATTATGGATCCTCGACGAGTCCTGGAGAATCAAATGACCCTAAATTCGCAGCTTGTTGGACTTCTTCTGGTTCTGTGATTATAGATCTTAACTACCGTTGATGGAAGAAATCAACAACCCACCTGACATGTAAGAAACCATGCAAATAATGGGAGTTTATCTACCTATCCAGCCACTGGTTCGCCGGATTTCTGAACCATCAACGGTACTCTTAACTACTTGGAGCTAAGTCAGGTCCCCCCTGTCCTGGCCGATCCCATCTCAGGTCGCGTCGCCACCTTGTCGATGCTGAAAGTTGTCCGACGCCTGAAAGGTGTTGGTTGGAAACAGCATAAATGGAGATGATATGAGATGATCAGATACAAATAGGTCAAATAGGTGTATGTTAATGTGTGATTGTGAGTGATTGATTGTATGTAAATGTATGTATAATTTTACAATATTGAGCTGTACAGTATGTCTCTGCTTAAGTCTGAGAGGAGTATCCCGACTGCGTTTTGTAACGGTAACATAATGCATTTATCCAAGGATCCCTTGGGGAGCATTTTCTGAAGCATCACTCGGGAGTGGCAGCCTTGCGACACCGTCTCTCCATTGAAGGCAACATGCGTTCACGGAGATCACATTTGTACGGATGGCAAGGTAGAAACATGTCATCACAACTAGTGGATTTTCCACGGCTATGTACCGGAGAGTAACCTTTGCAAATCATTATAAACCATCTCAAACCTTTATACAAACTATAAACCACTCAGAATGGCCATACCAAATGTTTCAAAACATAAAAGGAAATGAAGAGATCACCTGCAGAACCATTGTTGACATCTAAGGTGGCGACGAAACTTCATAACATCTCTTCATCAAATGGGATCTACGGTAAAAACAAACAAAACAAACAACAAGAAAACACATATCCGTACAGAATTTGAACTTGTAACCGCATGGAACCTATGCAACAAAATGAAATGAGATGAAGCGCTGGTAAGATTAGTGGTAACCATATTGGCAGCAACAACAACAACAACAACAGCCACGACCACGACCACGACCACGACCACGACCACGACCACGACCACAACGACAACGGCGACGGCGACGGCAATACTGATGATGATGATGATGATGATGATGATGATGAGGATGATGATGACGATGATGATGATGATGATGATGATGATGATGATGAATCAGAAATAATAACTACAATTTCAAGTAAAAACTTGCCGTTGTGTAACGAAGAATAGTACCCCGATACTAACAACTCAATTTGCTCAATCCTCCCAATCAAAATCAGATTTCAATGATAAGATTTGGATGAAATATGCACCTCAATTGGTGACATAAGTGTCCAATTCTTAAAGAATTTCGTGATTTCGTAGGTTTTTCTAAGGGATCTTAACGAATTTCAACCACGAACCCTTCAGCCTTAGAGCTGCCACACTGTGACGAGGACTCAGTTGCAGCCCTTGTGCCATGGCGACTCAGTCAGTTATTGACGAAAGGATGGCGAGAAAACCGTTGAGAACGCCGTTTATCTTCTAGTTTCATTTTCAACAATTCTAGGTTACTTCATAGGTACATGTATTGAATTTTCCATACACATATATAATATAGTATCATACAATCTACATAGTTTCGTACACACTTGCTTTGATGTCTGTTGAATCCACTTTTTTGTTGAGATATGAGAAACAGCCCAGTTGGATGCGGGGTTGGACTTCTTTGGGAAATTTGCTGAGTGGGAAAACTCCAGCCGCCGCAACCCGTTTGAGCTCAGGCCAGGAGGAAGTGGTTGCTGAAAGGCCACAGGTGAAGCTACCAAAGGTATGACGTTTCTCATGGGAGGAAGACCGAATCACCCGCAGCTCCCAGATTTTTTAGGCGAAGGCGACCGAGCTGTTGCCGAACTTCCATCCCTAGAGGTTGACCATCATGGCCGAAGCTGTCGGAAAATACGACAGTTAGACGACTTGTAGGATCTTGGAACATCGAACGAAGCTATGTAGAACAACTTAGAACTCACTGTTTTTTCACCATCCTTATCTTCTTCAATTCAAAGTTCAGCCCTGGGTCTGAACTTTCCGGCCGCAGGCCCAGGACCCATCACTTGATCGATAAGATCCAAATCGTCACGGACCACTTCTCTTTTGCCTTTGTGAAACTTCTTTTGTATCAAACATTGCAAGGGGGTTGTGCTGGCTGACAAAATGCCATCCTTCACTGAATATATCCAATATCTTTGAAAAAAGCTGCACCACACGATAGGTAGCTGCCTGAATCTGGTAGCTACCTGTGGGGTGGTAAAACCTCTACCATGAAGGGACTGTACAGGTCCGAGACACCCCTGGAGCTCAAACTAGAAAGTGAAGCGGTAAGTCATTGAAACCAATAAAATCCCCTCATTCCGTCAATACTCATGGAACCAAAACAACCAAGTCGAGACTCTAGACATAGCTTGTGTCAGCAAGAGCTTGGAAGTCCATTCATATTCATACTTAGTTTCAAAGCGCACCACTGTCAGCTCATGGGAGTGCTACTCATCGGACAAATTCTACGAGCCTAAAAGCCTTGCACATAATTTCATGATGAAACGCGTGCTTCATGGCTTTACTGGAATTCCATGCGCTACCAATGTCGAATGTGCATCAGCCCTCACCCCTCAGCCATCAACTTGTACAACTTCCGCATTGCTTCCTGTATCTGTGTCCTGAAAAGCAATTGCACGTGTATATAGTTTTCCAAACCCAGACCAACGGTTGTAACGCTTACAAGTTGATCTCTCTTAGCAGCAACAAATGGGATGAACCCTAAGTCACATGCAAGATTCGGCTGGAAATTAGCTTTCATCAACCCCTTTCCTACCATGATTGCCTCCCATAGGGGTCTTTTTCAAAAAGGTCCTCCACCTCATGAACTACATCTCCCCGTCTCCGACCTATCAGGGGAAAACTGTCGGTTTTCGCGCTATGCTTCCGCACATCTGAACGGTGATGACTCGTGCTGAGCCTCCTTCAAATCCATCGAGATCTTCTGGAATGGTAAAGGCTTCCACAATCCTTGCATGAGCCTCCAGAGTTCAAAGTGGGAATTCGCACACGTTCATGGTAGAACACGAAAATTGAAGCGAAATCTGCACGCAAATTTTGCAAAAGGAAACTTGACCAACTTGCATTGCCCCAGAAAAGATGTCGGTATACCGGGGATACCCTAAACCTACCCTTTCTTCGGATTTCAGTTTTCTGTTCCATAGTCTCACAGTTTCAAACCACAAATTTCCAAGGCGGTCCACGACGGTCAACTGGAGAGTCGTGAAAGTTTTGTTGAAACCGTGCCTTTTGCATGATTTCATGCCAAGGTTTCTCCTCCTGAAGGGTGGAAGCTTCGGAGCGAAATTGTCTCAACGAATCCGGCGTCGAAATCGTTGCAAAAAGAGAATTGTTAACTCCATCGAAATGTGACTTCCTGTAACAGAGCACTTGCCCAAGGTCTCCCGTCAAGGTGTCTAAAAATTCATTTAGATGCGCCATCACTTAACTTAGAGTGTGATACTCAGTACTTCATTTTCGGAGGATTTGATTGTATTGCCATCTTTTTAAATTTGCTCCCAAACTATCAAGTGGTCCCATTGTTCCCTGTTCCCTGTTGTCCGCCTGCAAACGCAGAATTTGCCAAACAGGATCTGGATCCCTTCCATGGGGACCTGCTGCGAGCTTTAAAAGGGATGAGGAGGTTCAACATGAAAGAGTTGTGGATCCAGACAGGCATATCAAATATGATTCAAACGTTTACAGATGTGTTTTACATGTATATATATATGTAGATACATATACAAGTCTGCATGCATATACATGATCCTAGACAAAATGGGCTGATGTGTGTCAAACAGGAAGATAGTGGTGTGCATCTTGTCTGCGTGAAGTTCAATCGAAGTGTCTCTCAATCCTACTACACACTGAAGGTATGGTGCACCTCCTGTCAACCACACCTTCTGCCGTAATCTTTTGTCACAAGGTGTCAGAAGTTTACGCGTATGTCCCTTGCGCTATCCATGTCATAGATGCATCTACAAGTACTATCATCCGCACACATCGAGTTCCGTATTGACATGTCTACAGTGTACAGTAGGTTTCGCTTTTTATAAAAATGTAGAGTGGGCACATAAATGGCATGGTGCAATATGTTGAAGTTGTGAGAGCTCAACTACTCCAGGTTTAGGGCGGTGCCCTGCCTAACTTTCTCAACTCTTGCACCAAGACAAGTACATCACCTGTTTCAGAACTTGAAGCTGGAAAATGAGGAATATCCAAGTAAAAGGTCCTTCAAATTCGGAAAGTCACAAATCACATCTGATCATCTAATTCTCATCAATTTGGTCACATGAGACAAAAGCCCAAGCTCCACACTGGCAGGTGTAGAGAAGCCCGCTTCCCGACACTGGGTGGAGCAGGAGATAGGTTTCAATGTGGTCTTGCTGGATCTTCTAAGAAAAAAACAACTGCACTCCAGGGAAAAAACAGTTCGTTCATCTTTTCGTCTTTTGAAAAAAGAAAAATAATTAATAGCGATGATAATAGTCGTAGTACTGCGAATAATAATAATAATAACAATAATAATAATAATAATGGTAAAAAATAATAATGATTATGATAATATATGGTAGTAGTAGTAGTAGTAGTACCAATAGCCAACTATCTTCGGACCCATGTTCGGGCATATACTGTATACTATATATTATATGGGTGTTCCCGAAAATAGGGGTACCCCAAATCATCCATTTTAATAGGGATTTCCATTATAAACCATCCATTTTGGGGTACCACTATTTTTGGAAACACCCATATTATAATCAATTCTGACAATCATATATACACATAGTCTTAGCCAGTTTTTGCGGGTCTTCTCAGCATCAGACTGCGCAGCTCACTAAAAACCAGCCACCAATACAGGCAAAAAGAGCATTGGCTTGGCAACCCCTGCAAAAAACCTGCAGAGCTTTCAGGCTTGACACCAAACATCCACAATTTGTATAAAAATGATAATGTGCACTTGTACTTTTGAAGGAGTCCACTTGTCATTCGAAAGCAAGCATTAAAAAATGTAAAAGTCTTACATCGCTACATTGATTTTGATAGAATGAGTTCTTCACCTCGGCACCTGTCCAAACAATCAGATGGAGTTGACCAGTCTTGACCAGACTGCAAGCGGTTTCAAAACAGGCCTTCACAAAATCCCGTGTCCCGCGGCCTGCTCAAAGTGATTGGCTTTGGCATCTGCCCAGTTGCCATGATCAATCTCCTTTCCTATAGCAGTTGAAACTGGTTGGCTTCTTTTTGCTATCTTTCAGTCCAGCTTTCTAGCAATTAGCAACCTGATGCACATTTTTGGAGCTGAGGCATTGGCCCCACACAAACAACTGCTGGCATTGGTCGCACCGCACTCGGGTTTCCTAAGGTTCCAATCTATCCCACTCCAAGAATGCCATGGGCTGATCCTCATAGCTTTTACAGTCTGTCTTTTCGATGGTGGTGGGATGCCAGCTTCAGCCAATTTATTTTGTTGGCCCGACATCTCTGATCCCAAACTACCCACCCGCAGCATTGCCGCAAAAATTGAGTCACGATGTTTCTCTTTGTTTGGACGTATTTTTCGTTTCAGATTCCGAAGATTTACATTCTTCTTTGATTCTTTGACTACCATCATATGTATTATATGTCAACCTTAATGTTTCAACAGCTATTTCATACATTTTTCCGGAATGCTGCCACCTCCAAATTCGTTTTGAGGTCAAGACCATTGGCTCCCAAAGCTCTTCGGAGAAGGGAACTTTGTCGATCGGAAACTCTTTCTGCCTGCTTCGTTGCTTGTAGCAATTGAATGGCCAAAGGGCAAGGATTCAAAGGGCCAAAGGGCCGCAAGATTCATTTCTTGGTCGTTTGAATCTACAACTCATCTGTGTCGTTTCAAAAACGCAGCTCTGCAGTTCGCCAGTCCAAACAACACTGAGTGTCACGCTGTGCTGCAAAACGAACCTGATACAAACAGTGAAACTTCATCGAAACTTCATGCGATGTCTGAAGCTGGGATCCTCCGGCCTTCCGTGTCTTTTGCACCGATTCCTTGCTCGACCGCAAGAGCGACTTGGTCGGCATCATCGTGTGGTGCGGTAGCAAACTGACGGAGCGGCAAAGGCTGTCCCTACAATGATAGGCATTATGGTGTGCTGATTCTGGAGTTTCAGGATCCAATCACAAACAAGCTTGCAGATAACATGGTCTCGGATTGATAACTACATCTGAGTACAGATGTAAAGGCAGGGATGTGTTCGGTAAGCAGCCAACTAGCATTCCTTACATCCGAAGAAAAGAACTTAGAACTTCATGTATCCAGGATCCATACCATTGAAATTTGGAAGATCAAAATCGATAGAAATTGTGACCATGTCAAACCACAATGCGACAATTCAGTATTGGGTCTTTGTGACAAAATGCTGGCTTGCTGGCACTTTCCACTCATGCCTCAGATGGGTCTCTCTCTCTCAAGTGATGCTTTTTGTTCATAACTCATAACTATGACCCAACAGTTTTGATGGCAATTCCTGGATTTTTGGGATTCATGATGTCCCAGCTCCGCTCCTCATGGGTTCATCTCCATCATCTCCACTCGCTTCTGCAGCGGTAAACGCGCCGGGTTCGGCGTCCTCGGCGTCCTCTGCTGCGGCCTGGGGTTCTGCACCTGGGAACGGCAGCTCTTTGTGTTCCACGTCTGTTGGTTGTGACCTGCCGGGCCAAGGTGGGAAAATAGCCAAGTTGATTTCACAGTTGTCACCATGTGTCATTGAAATGACAGAAAAAAGTCTTCAAAAGGTCTCATGTTTGTCCTTTTTATCAGCACCTAATCGCTTCAGGTTTCAAACACCTACCAGCACCACAAAATCAAGAAAGCGTTGATCTCTTCACCTTCCTTCTTGATCTTCTTGTCCATCTCGAGATTTCCTGGTGTGTAAGGAGATGCAACGAAACATCACGGGAGGACGGTTTGGAAATCGCTTACCATTTTGGACCATGGCCTCCGACGTCTTGGACCGCCACGACCGCCACGGCCTGTAGGGTCCACGTCCCATCGAAAAACACTGAAAATGAATCATGGCTGATTTCCACTTCAGCCTTGGATCGGAGGAACCTCTCTTTGAGCCTGAAGGTGCCAAAGAATGCGAAACAATCATCAAGACACCCGCAACACCATGCTGCCAGCAAGTCCATGATGCTGCGACCTTTTTCTTCCCGCCCTGCGCCGGTGGAGCGTCACGATTCATTCTGCGCAGCATGCAAGACATCCGTTTTGCCTGGTCATCAAAGGGGGTGCCGGGAACGGATCATTTCTTAAAAAGACGTACCAAGGACAGTCAGCCACACAAGAAACAATCATAGCAGTTCTACAATATAAGAGTATGATATTGTGTAAAAGGTCAATGTGGGCCCAATGGGTTCGATCAGTAAATGACGTCCCCCCATCTTGTTTCACTTCCAGTAGATGTCCTTGAACCCAATCTCCATGGAAGGAGTACGGCAGATGAGTCGGGAGGTGTACCTGGTCAGTTCAAAGGGAGCCCCGGGATGTGCAAAACAAAAATGCTGAGAAGAAACCACTTTGTGCACCGTGATTTCCTCTTTGAAACTGTCAACAGTGACTGTTTTGAGGCTGTTCTTTCGGAACTTCCAATACTCAAAAACTCTGAGATTTTTTTTTTCGGGCCCGGCCTTTGCCACTGGTCCAGCAGCAAGGTTCTCAGCATCGAGGAAAGCAAAAAACCTGCAAGTGAAAGCCAGGGCAGGATCATGGTATGTCGAGCATCTCGAGCACTCAAGTTTACTGATTTGAAGAATCTCAAAATATGGGAAACCTCTGCATATAAACTACAATTGCAATATGTGGAATTTCCACGCATGGCCATCATCCAGCGACGACTTTGTATCTTAGTCCCAGGCGATTTGTTGGTGTTTGAATCGTAAACGCACGTGCAAACATACCTGAGCAGCATCAAACAGCTATGCCATGAGAACAGGAATTTCTTGCAAAACTCTGCAGCTCCAACATACCAAGGTTGGTTGATCCTAGTGGCGCTGCAAGCTCTGATGGGGAAGCCACGCCCTGCTTGGGGATGATCATCCTTGGTGTGCAAAAGTTGCCGCTCTTCAGAAATCTGGCATAAAAATACATAAAATATAGAATAAATAAAGTCACTCCGGATCCTAAGTCTATCTTTTTCAAGAAAAACTACAGTATATTACAATATATTAATATATTGCATTGTATAAACCTGCCTCCAAATAATTATCAAGCATTTCATCGCATTTCATCCAGGCGACGGCTCTCCTGCAAACTGCCCTTCCTCAAAGATAGCACGATCCACGATGTTTTTCTCCAGGTCCAAGCGTTCCACAGTATTGGCAAAGCCCTGACTGCAATAGAGACCAGGCCATCTGAAGGACCCAGGAAAGAATTCTGCAGACTAAAAGCGTTTTGGAATGGTGATTTACTTCGGGGCAGAAACAAAAAAAATACAACAATTCAGAATTTAGACTCTATGTATTCTATGTATATGTATATGCTAGTTACTAGACATTGCACATAGAATGTCAAGCCGTGAGAGACAATGAAGCTCTTGACTCTGTAGGCCCTTCCAAACAGACCAAGGTGTCATTAGTGATTTCCCGCATCTTCCTGAATCATCCTAGCGCTTGACGTTGAATTGTTCAAAAGTTCATTTTTCGCGACATGAGGATATTTCCTCCTTCAGGGTCAAGTGACTGCCGTGGATGGATACGCGGAATTGGTGAAGACCTGTCGGTGCTTTCCTCAGTTGAGCTGTTTCAACTATGTTGCATTCTGATCTCGCCATAGGTTTTGTGGCAAATCCATCAAGACCGAAGACCTGTTGGGGGTACAAGTACCAAAACCACAAAAGTGACAGAATTTTCATCATGTCCGTTTCCATATCTTTTGCCCACAAAAAGCACCCAAAGGCTGAAAAAATGTAAAGAGTAATGTAATAACTGAGCCACGCCCAACAAACTCAGGATGAATCACTGGAAGCTCAAAGGACGCCGCGTCCGAAGGCCCTATGGAACCTTGTGGGGGCCACAGGGCCAAAGGGGACTCAAAGGTGTGTCCAAAGGTATCTGACTAAAGTCTCTAAAGTGGTCTCTGGTAGTGGCATCTGAAGTACCCTGAAGATGAATGACCGAAGCAAGAAATTTGGCACACTTTGGACATGATTCTTCTGGTATATGTAATTCACACGATTCCATGACAGTTGTCATCATACCTCTCATGGATTTGTATGTTGTTCATAGGCTGAGTTTGCGACAAATGCTGATTTTGCCACTCGAAATGTCCAGAACCACTTCTTTCAAGCTACAGCGAGTTTCGTCTGTCCACGTACTGTCATACATGTCCTTAGGACACAACAAATTGAGTCATTTGATTCGCTTCGGCTGCTGTAAACAGAGTGTTATCTGGTTTGGGTCAAATATCAATACTAGCAATATTGCGTTGTTTATCATACGGCTCAAAAACAAGATTTCAATTCAACCGGCGCTTCTACAGTCATTTCTCTTAGGATGCTGTAGAGCCCTACACCACTTTTGATCTAGTGCAGCTACGTGCAGCTGAGGTTCTCTAAAGTTTTGTTCAACACTTTCTCGAGCCCCAATATGGGCTGCAATTTGCAGCTTGACCGTGCTGCCATCTTCAAATGCATTGACCTGGACACATGCAGTCGCGAAACCATCGAACCTGCACATCTATGCACGTGGAAACAAACGTCAGATCAAAATGAGGCAGTCATGGAAGCAACCTGAGTCTTCAATTATCTTCAAAGAATCCTACAAAACTCACCAAAATGACTAACAGTACCTTACAGCCTTGCAGGACCGCCTTTCATTACAGACTTCCAATATCTCGAAACAATCTGCGCATATCCGACTACCATCCATCGATATCCGGGGATAATGATACTACCATCCAGGCCAAAAGGCGGTGTGGTACAGCGATTCCGACGGCTTCAGGGTTTCGTCAAAGACCTGGAAAACAGACAGATGTTTTCCAGGAAAAAAAATGATTTGGATATTTTGGGACAACCTGGAAAACCCATGGTTTAACCCCCTTGGAAAAGCTGACAGGCTGACTGTGAATGAAAGTGAAAGCTGTCAAATTGGATTGACATCTGATCTAAGGTTGGTGGTGAAAGCCTGGGTTGCACTGCATCAAGAACCACAACCAGTGTATAATATGTATATATATATATATGTGTGTGTATAGATAGATATATGCATACATATATTCATATATATCAAGACAACAACGGTGGCCTGGGTCCCCATTCAAAACCAAGAGACAGTAGTTAGGTCGCTTCGCTTCAGGATGACACACCTGGTACCTAGCTCTTCTTGCCATTGAAATTTCCGAGCTATGCCACCTTCCCAAAGACTTTGCAGAAGGCCATCCGTTGGGCAAACCCATGGGGGCATGATAAGCACGATGTACTGCTCCGTGATGGCAAAGTCATGTATGAAAGTAAATTCCTTCAATTCCACTTTGCAACGTTGCAGTAACTCACCTCTTGCAGAGCAACAATAAACCTCAACTGCTTGAGGCAAGCTGATAGTCAGTCCAATGTTGAAGAGTTCCCCGGTTTTTGGATCTCGCTTTGGATGGGCTGAGAAGAAGGAAACACCACTTTCTGAGATTGACTGATTACTAAATAGATCTTCACCCATCGTTTCCAAAGTGCCAGGGTCAATGCGATAAGGTAGGCCACCTTCACACAGTGCCAGCAGACGATCTGCCCACCACAAAACGCTGGTGTTCGCAGGATTTGTGGCCAATCTGAAGACGTTAGAGAAGAACTCCCCATTGTCAGCTGGTGTCCATGCCCCAACAGAAGCCATTCCCAAACCTTCCTGAGCACGTGCAAATGCATCAGCTTGTTCTTGCTTTACGTATCGTGGCGTTCGAACAAATCGAGAAGCAAACGCCGCAGTTTGCCTTTCTCCGTCAATGGACAGCGCCGAAACAAAGCCATCCCCATCAAACCAATGCTCATACTTGGAAGCCCCAATCCGTAATCGACCAGGAGAATTTCGATAGACTGTTCCAATGAGATCCTTTGGAAGACCTTGACCTTTAATACTCACCGGAGGAGTTTCTTCCGCTTCCTCAAAACCTTGCCTCCATGGCTCCGCGGCCAAACGTTCCTCCAAATTGTAACCTGACCGCGACCGTCGGCCCAACCGGGACTGGCGCGAGGCGCGGTGAAGGATCATTACGGGAAGCACAGAGACCGCACAACCTGGGCCAAAGGCACCATGACTCGAGACACCAGAGCCGTGGAATCTACACTGTCTCCTTGGGAGTGTTGATCCACAAGAGCGCCCCTGGTGAAGTATAGGGACTCCTTGCAACTCCATGGATAGCTACAAAGGTGGATTTTTGATATTGCTTGATCTATTCACCATCTTACCATTCAAAAAATCATGCGTGTTCAAGCATCGAAGATATCCCAAGCACCCGCAACTTGTCAAAGCACCTCGTCCCAAGTGTTTTTGTTAGAGGTTTCATCACCAGACCTCCTTCAATGTTTCTGCTTCTATGTGCTGTGCTAGATTGAAATTGAGAATTTCTTCTGTCCAGAGCCTGGAAATGGCTGTGTACATGGAGAAAGTACGGAAGAACATCTGCAAGGAAGTGACTTTGCTTCCCGAAAGATGCAAACTCAATCCATGTAAAGAACCTAGGACCTAGGAATGCACACAGAACCAGCCTTGTCTTCCTGGCTCTCAACGAGTTGGAATCTCAGCAAAACCGCTGCATGTTCAGCATCACATCTTATGACATCTTCCAGTTTCGGCTTGCAGCTTTCGCCCACTAAGACGCAAACCCAGTGATGTGTGGTGTAGCTGATCCCGGTTCACGACTGTAAATCTGCTTCTCACCTTTCCATGATGCCAGGACCTCCGGACAGATGGATGTTCAAAGACATTATACATATTCTTTTAGTGATTGAAAACCATGTGTAAAGTCAGATTCAAATCATATTGATAGATTTTTGGAATAAATATCTAACTACATCATGTTCAATACTGATCTTAGCAAAATTGTTTTCATTGAAGCACCTTGGAGTCTGTTGACTCCAAAGATGACTTCGTTTCTGTGGCTTCGCACAGGACATCGTATGCGTTGAGGGCGCCCCTTGCGGCCTGATTCTACAGGGACGGATGAGAGCCATTGAAGAAGACATTGACATCTAGTGACATATATTGAATAAACATAACTCAGAAGACATAGAGACATCAAAATCATCAAACGTATATATATATAGAGAGAGAGAGAAGGGGAGAGATTGATGTATTTATTTTCCAGAGTTCTTCTTCAAGGATATCCATCCCGGCCCTGAACTCTGCCAATTTCCCCAAAATCTTAGGTCTTAGGTGGTTTCCCGAAATAAAACAGAAATCTTAAAAGTGAGAAATGAAACGTTTGAAAGGCATGTTGATGATAAGGTGATGAACAAAATTTCGAGGGAGACGAGGGAGACGTGCCCACCTTCTCTGGTCACCAAGTCGTCCACCGGAGCAACTGCAGTGACACTGGTAACCTCAACCGGACCGGCCGGCCTTTCGTGAGTGAATATGGACACTAAATGCACACGAAATGATCTCCCATTTGGAGCCTCCTTGGTGACCATCTTCCGGCGTTTGCCTTGGAAAAGACAAACGCCGGACTTCTAGCTTCAGTGATTCAGTGGACGACATGACATCTGTTCACTCCAGGCCCAACTTCTGAACACTAACTCGGGCATCACAAAACATTTCGAATATACAATAAAATGTCGGATGAGAAAAACAAACACAAACAAGAAGAAGACCAAGAACAAGAACACCGAGCACAGCGACACAACGACGCACAGCAGTGACAACAGCTGCGACGATGACGACGACGAGGAGCGGCAGCAGCAGCAGCAGCAGCAGCCAAGAACATACCCGCAAACCACAAACCGCAAGCAAGAAGAAACAAGAGCGCAAGACAAGAAAAGCAACATCAAAACACGTATGTATGGGATATTTTTCTAAAAATCATAATTTTCCAACTCTGAGTCCAACACTCAGTTCGTGCAGCACTCCTTCTGTGGTCTTGGCAGTCACCTCCATCTTCCCAACATCACAGTTGTCCTCTGATTGTGGCGGCTCCTGTCATCTTTTCGTCTTTGCTGCTTGTGTGTTCACCTTTTCATCAAATATTGACATCTCAAAATGGCTGGTGTTTTCCTTCATGATTCCAGTACAAGCAGGTGATCTAGGAATACCACCAGCTTTGGCTCAAGTCATTTAAAAAGGTGGCCACTTCTCTCCTTGCGCTTCGCCACGGCCTTTGCTCCTTTTGCTCCTTGCAAATCGTGGTGGAAAATTGCTTCCACTCAAACCAGGACTCCAGGACAACCCAAAATCACCGGCCTGGAGGTTTTTTCACTTTGCGCCCGCTGGTAGTTGGCCTTGGCCACGTTCTGGTGGACATCTCATTTGTTGCAGTGCACAATTCATGTGATGCATCTCAAGATGCAAATCAAGTTCATGGAAGCTTCACAAGAGTCTGGTCAACTTTGGTGCTTCAATTTTAGACCAAAACTTAAATTGGATACAGAAGCATTGCGTTCTCTCTTTGGATGCCCATGTTCCCAGTGTGCACCTCTCTAACTGACTGTCTTCGAGAGGAGGGCTTGCTTCGTGCGATGCCTGAAGAATGCTAAACTGCTTCCAACAAAGAACAACCCCTAGCATTGAGATTTCATGCACTTTCTGAAATTAGATGTATCTGGGTAGGACTCACCATCTTTCAATACCAGAGATGTAAGTTTCACATATTGCGTGATCAAGCATCGCAAACAACACTTTCTTTTGTATTCTCACTTTGACTCCCTGCCTCCAAGGGCTCAGCACTAGCTACCTTGTTGGTTGAAGTGAATGATTAGAATCCATTGAGATCACCAAAATCATGAAAAATCAAAAGCACGCCTCAGGGACAAGGCTTTTGCTAGTTCTTGGCTCATCAATGCCTGTCGCTTCCAGGTACTAAGATCTTTCAACACCCGCTTTGGAAAGTAGCCCAAACCGCTTGAAAGACACTTCAAACAGAATTGCCTGACAGTATTAACTTCATCAAAGTCTCATAGCAGCAGCTAATCCTATCCTCCAATTGTTCCGCCTGAGGCATCTCGACTCTGTTGAATGAAGCGATGGAACAATCCACCGCGGCATGGCGTGGGTGTGAAGCTCACCTTAAAACCAACAAACCACGTCGACGTGACAAGCATCTGAACTGTCGAAGTTTTCCCGGCTGCACCTTGGACATGTTTGCCCCAGGCGCCTACAAAATAGGAGAAATGATCACTGACAATCGAAGACACACTGATTGCACTGATAGGGAAATATTGAATCAAACAGAAACACAATATTATGCTGCATACTGTACATGTATGTGTGTATATATACATATGTATAT
>DF243250.1:13988-44706 GCA_000507305.1 Breviolum minutum Mf 1.05b.01 | reverse complement strand
ACTACTACTACTAGGACTACTACTACTAGGACTACTACTACTGGGACTACTACTACTGGGACTACTACTACTACTAGGACTACTACTACTAGAACTACTACTGCTACGACTACTACTGCTAGGAACACTATTCCTGTCAGGCTACCCAAAAGTTCGTATATCGGAAGTTTGCCACTAAACTTCCTTTGATTATATATATACCATTTTTGACATTAATCGAAACTCAGACATTTGTCAATTGCATAAACCGCCCAATTATTTTTCAGAGTCAGTCCGGTGGACCACATCTTCAAGCCAAGGCGGGGCATCGCAATGATATGAGAAAAACATGCTGTTGATGGTTCAGAAATGCAGCGAACCAGTTACCCTCCAGTAAACTAACTTGGCAATGGAAATCCACCTTTTCCAATAGGGGAACACATCTTCAAATGGTGGATGTTCCATTGCTATGTTAGTTTACCGGAGAGTGATTTGAAACCTTATCGCACAAAAAAAACATAGTGAGATTCTCTATAATATCAACTCGTTTTTGCTGGATTTCTGAATCATCAACATATATATATATATATACATGTCATGTTTTGAATGTGGGTGAAGCATACCTCCAGATTGTTTTTGGGGTCAAAACATCTTGACAAAAATTTGCAAAATATCCTGACTCGCTCAAGAGGAACAAACTCATGGAGGAAAAGACATGAAACAACACATTCAAATCTAAATACCTCCAGCTTCCATCATCTTGCCCTCAGATTTTTTTTACATATCATCTCACGGAAACAAAAAATACACAACAGAAACAACAAATTGCAACCACCCTCCCACTTTTCTCCCACGAAACATCCCTTCATACATCCCTTTCAACCCAACAACCCAACTGGTGTCCTCGCGCTCGTGGTCTGCTAGGGATTCATTGAACTTTTCCATCATTTCAATTTTTTTCTCCAAATTTACCTTAAGCTTGGCATCATCCTTAGTTGAGTTGATGGCTTGGCTGACATTTTCAGCATGAATGGATCTGATTGGTTTTGTTGGATCCGGATCCAATGGCTTATTATAATCCATATATGACGGGTAGTATATAAAATGTGGGTAGCAAATAAAATACGGGTATATATATATATAATACGGATTTTATATATAAGTGGGTATTAAGTGGGTAGTAATATACAATCCCCTGATTCTACTGCAATCAGAAGGGAGCTTTGGTCACTGCTCAGTTGTTGGAAACCGGAAGCCAACAGGGTGATTTTATTTGTTGTCATCTATGTCATCTGCTTCAATTTGCCGAACCTCCGGGAGGCAATTGATGGAGGATGTCTTCGCAATGAATCCCGCTACAAGTAATGCCCTTCCTCAAATACTTATGCACGTGGACACGAAGTGCCTTCAAGAATCACACGATTGTTTCCTTTGCCATATAGGCCTAGGATCATGCTCCACTCTTTACCCCTAACGCATCCCTCCCAAAAAAAGGCCGTATTGAACCCTTATTTCTGAGGGGGCTGCATTGGGGTAGTTGATGGTCCAAAACTCCAGAGGAGTTGTTGGGGTGTGTGAAACCCTACCAACACAACTGGGATCTTTCTCGGATTCCATCAAAGTGATATCAAACTGGGTTTCTGAACCATCCATAGCAGCTATACCCGAAGAGTTCAGCATACAACCTTTCAGGCAACCTATACGAGGCACTCTTCGGTCAGGCCACCCGTTGGGTGGTAGCCCAAACAAATGGTGTACCACAAGATCTGTCTTGTCTATAACAAGAGACAACATGAAAATGTGAAGTAATACATATAATACACATTATGTCATGTATATAAATATGTATTATGATATTGTGATACTTGATGTATACGTATATGTATCAACAATCTCTAGAGACTATCTATCTATCTATCTATCTATCTATCTATCTATCCATCCCATCCATGCATCTACAGTATTTTTTCTGATGATTGATGATTATATCAATATATCATATCCATATTCGTTTCCCTCGGTGTTCAGGGGATAGTTGGATGTACCCCTACCAACGAACCTCTATGGGAATCCCTATATAAGCCCTACAGTATATATAGCCCCAAGAATCCTAGAGAACACAATAAATACCATGGGTACACTGTTAGAGGTACACCCAATTGTCACTTGAAGTGTATCAACTACAACTGGGAAACATCCTGAGTTTCACGGGACTTATTTACGAATCAACGAGTCGATGAACCAGGGCACTATTGGAGGAATTTGGTCGCCCTCCGCGTTGTCGTCACCATTGGTCACCACATCCTGCAAACGTTTCAACACGAAACGTTACGAGTCTAGTTTTAACATGTGAGCAGTGATCAAAATCCTTGTTACATTCACTTATACTGGTTGGTTAATAGGGATCCTTATAATGGCTTCTTATAATCCCTATACTGGGTAGTATAATTCCCTACAGCAACCAAGCCGGGTTATGGATCACTACTCATGTTGACTATTCCAACTACAAATGTCTAACAAAAAACAACTCATCGATGGAAGAACTCCAACTAACAACTTATGATACATGAAACACCCCCGAAAACTAACATGGAACACAAAAGTGAAGGTTTGGAAGATGATTTTCCTTTTCAAAGAGTGATTTTCAAAGTTCCATGTTAGTTTTCCGCGAAGTAGAGGATATATCCTCCAATGCTGAAGGGGTGACGGATGTCTGAATCACCAACAGTAGGAATGGTTGGCGTAACAACAATTTGAATCACCAGAACAACGAACTAAACTGGCCTCGCTCTTGGCACCAGCTGCTTTTCCTTGACCCTGGATGTTGTCAAACCAACCTCGAGCCAAAGGTGCTTGAGGTTGATAGAAAATCCAAACAGCAGAACCGGGTCAAATGACCCTTTGACTTTGCCTGGCTTGTAAATGTTTGTAGTGTGTATTGAGTTGCTTCCTTGACTCAGGAGCCTCCAATAATATGTCCTGTTTGAAACTGATGGGATTGCTTGCTTGGCAACTTGGCACCCCTGAAAAATACCATCCATTTTTTAAAATCCATTTGGCAGGAAGGCCAAGGGTTGATATCTTCGTTTACCTCATCATTCCTTAGACCTTTGGCATTTCCAACGTAGCACCTCGACAATCTCTGATGGAGGCTCATGACTTAACCCTTCCATCTGTGCACCTTCATATCAAACAGGATCCAGGAAACTCAGTAAACTAAACCAAGAAATATGTAACAACTCCTTGGTCCGAAGTTTTTCTTTTTTTGCTGCTATTTTTTTCTTGCCACTCCCTGGAAGTTTCAAAAACTTGTTGTGGTTGGTTATTTTGGTGCAAAGCAAAAAGGTCATGGCGATCTCGCAAGACAAGGATCTTTTGATCTTTTAGATATATAATGATATAACTCTCGTCTGCTTCAAGTTCCTTAGAAACGACAAACAACTCGGAAAACTTGCGCAAACAAACGGCCTGAAGTCGCTGGGCACACGGACGTTTCGGTGTCCAAGCCCATAAGGTCATAGCCATGTATGAGGAAGTGTGTTCCTCGTGGGTTGCTTGGGTGGTTCCCCCTCCACAACACCTCCATGCTTCATGGGACGTCTTCCATCTCCTTGATTTTCATTGAATGAAATCTGATGTTTGTGACCATGAAACCTGGGATATGTTTGTTCATATCAAGTGCTTAGCCAAAAATACTTTCATCAACATGAGTGTGTGGAAGATGTTTGATTCACAACTGATGCGTTTGGCTAGTACATCCATTTCTTGGGTGTAATCAAACAGGATTACCCTCCCTGAAACTAACAGTTCAACCATGAAACTAGGCCATCCCAAAAGGCAAGTAGTCTTCCAACCATCGATTTTCAGGAGCTATGTTGATTTCAGGGTACGATTTCTACATTCTCTGGGTGAGATTGGTAGAGCTTGTTGGACGTCAGTGTGCACCACTTTTTGACAAATGAACAACTTCCTTCGAGTCTGGAAAATAAGCGCGCTCTCTAGAGGTGTTCAACACTATACCGATGTAGCAACATTCATGAACATCTTCCCCACGCATAGCCTTGATTCGTCTTTAGCAGATCTTTGGCCCTTCATTGAAACTAGCTTGGTGGATGATGGTGATGATGGTCATTATGGTGATGATGATGATGATGAGGAGGATGATGATGATGATGATGATGGTGGCAATAGTTTGCCTCGTACACATATTACCACCAGTCCCAGGAAGCATGACTAAAAGTATCCTGGTCATCCTTTGCATCTTATGTTTTGTGCACTCTTCAATTATCCATCCCAAAACGCTGGAATCCTCATCAGGCAAACGTGAGTTGTCAGCCGACGCCGTCTTCTTCTTCAACTGGGATCGTCCAAAGAAGTGAAAAAATGGGTCCCTCCAATAGTAGCTATATACCATCCCTAAAACTAACAGCCCCTGAAAATGGTGGCTTCCAAAGCAGGAACCTCCTGGATTCCAGGGGTAAACCCCCATTTTCAGAGGCGTTTCCCTGTTAGTTTCAAGGGTCCGTTTGCCACATTTCAAAAAAAAAACAGCGGTTTCAACCACTTCCAAAATTCCAAGGGATCAAATCCGAGTAACAAATCAAAGGTTCAGAACCAATCAATTGGTTTCCACACCGTGAATATGTCTTAAGGTACCATTGCTAAATTTAAGCTACGCAACCTGGCTGTTTAACGGGGAATTGTGGGATTCCTATAATTGGGGTATAACAAAGGGTATTATAACCCCGTATACAACCTAAACAACCAGGATCCCTATTTTCATAGCTCAAATACGAAAACAATAAGTTCGCAATTCGCTCCTTTCAAACGTGGCACCACTTGGGGTTTGGGGGGTTATCTATTTGTGAACAATTTCAAGGGGTAAAAAATATATCTTAAAACGATCCACAGAAACATTGCAAAAGAGCACAAGGCTGGCCAAATCATTAGACAAAAAGTTATTCATGGCATCCGAATCCTCAGAACATCTATCCATGCTGATTGAAACAAAACTGCTCCGATCAAGGCTTCTCCCAAAAAAACAGGCACTCAAAAAGAGACACAAAAGCAGGTGTCTCTTTTTCTGTGAATGTAAAGCCATTGGAGGACCATGTCACTAGTGTTTTTATAATGTAAGCGGCAAAATAGTGTCACTAAAATATAACTCATTTGAATTCAATTCAGACTCCCCTCCCCAAAAAAAAGAAATCAACAAAGACTTTCTTTCACAAACCAACACCCAGCCCCCCTGCTCCCTCCAAGACCTCCTATCAATTGTTAAGGCTGAGGAAAATATCACCCAACCGTTACCTATGTATACTACCATATCCACATGTAAATCATCTATCTATCCATCCATCCATCAATAGACCAAGGTACAACCTTTGAGAGTTGTGAGAGATCAGGCACTTCGCTGAGTCCAGCATCTTGAAGTTCTTGCAAGGCCTGTTTTACAGAGACAACTTCCCTTAAACACCACCCAAAGATGAAACATGCATGCGGGTGATGTTTTTCCATGTCCAATTATTGAAAGCGAGGGTTGGCCAGGGGTGGTCCGGTGGACTAATCACTGTGGTTACTTGACTCAGTGGCTGGATGATACTTCTGGGATTATAATTACAATGATTGCTAAACCTGAATCTAGGCTATTTGGGTCACAAAAGACAACTCCGTCCCGTATCCGATTGCACTGATTCTTGAAGAGGGATCCTTATCATTACGTATAAGATTACGTTAAATCTAGGTAGTTTTTCACCCCACGACATAAATTCAAGAACCAAACACCAGGGTTTTTGGAGTTACCCATGTGGGATTCCATCAACATTCATCAACCATGCAGTCTGATGTATCGGGAACCGTGTCATTTGATACAACTTCTTGGGCTTGAGGATAGAACTTCACTGATCCCAGATCTAACTCATTATCGTTTGGTGGTTAAGAAAATGTTGATATTCAGCTTGTTCCTTGGTAAGAAACCCTAAAAATAACAGTTTCCCAACCCCGAAAAGAGGCCAAAACCCAAAAAGAAAAGGTTTGTCTCCCAACCCCCATTTTTTCACCATTTTTCAGAAATCCGTTAGAAAGCAGTTCGCTAGTTCCATGGAGGGTCCCACTTCACCTGATGAACTTTCAATAGGCGATCTGCTGGAAGGCGGTTCAACTGTACCCTCAGGGTCACGGCCAACCCGTTTTGGGTAGACGGGAAAATCTCGAGGAAAGGTCCACGAGATAGAGTGGGTGACATGTCCAGTTGTGGTTGAGGTTGTATGAAATGTCTAAGGATATGTGCATCTACAATTCAATGGTGAAGAAACATTCCTTGAAATGAGCAGGCTATCCCTAACTATCGATTCTGGAGATGCTGCGACTCCATTCATCGCTCCTGTTGTAGTTCCGTTTATCGCCCCTTGACTACAATGGTGGGGTGGCATGCCCAATGCTTTGGGGGAATGGAAGTGGGAAGGGTTCTCTTGTTTAAGAAACTTGAATCACCGGGTATGCGGGTATCCGCCGCTTTGTTTTGGAAATCCTTTTCGGGTTCCCAAGTTAGCATATTCTGCAATGATGTTGAGATAGCCAACAAGAAGACCCGAGTGCATTTGAATCCTTCTATCCAAAAGTGTGCCAGGAAAACGGTAAGAGTTGGAAAGCGTGTTTCAGGGGGGCTTAAAAGCAGGCAAGAAAGCGAGTGAAGAATAGAACAATGATAATGTACTTGCACACAGAAGTTGCGGTAACTATTAGTTCCTGATATTTCTTACTAAACCAAAGAAATTCATAGAAATTCCATTTGCCGAGGATCGGAGAAATTCCACTCAACGACCATCTTAAGTCGCAAAAGTTCTCCAAAGATGCTTATAGCATAAATTATCAGGTGACCTGCAACTTCCGGATATGATGTAGGTCCTCTCTATTTCTACAGCTGAGTTGAGCCAATCATAAAGCTGCTTGTGTCCTGGACATTGTCATCCAAGCATTGATGATTTGTAAGGTTCAGGGGCCACTTACAATTGGTTGATGTGACCCTTAACTGTGGGAGAAATGCTTATGATACGTACAAGCCACCTACTCACGAAAGCTATCATCTCCAACCAGATAATAGGGATGGCATTTTGTGACACAGGGTAAATCTGCAAGTCAAAACGTATCGATGTTGGAGTGTCCGCTTTAAAGTAGTAGCAGTAGTAGTACTAGTAGTACTAGTAGTACTAGTAGTAGCACTAGCAGTAGTAATTTTGGTTGTGGTGGTTGTTACTGTCTTGTTGTCGAACTACTAGGTCAAACGAAAACCTGTCAACAACCACTGAGCCCTGCACGGAAGGCGCACTTTCTCAGTACCTCATGTCAAGTGTGTCATCAACCATCAACCACCAACCACCAAAAAGAGCAGCATATAAGCATTGTTTTTTGATCATTTATCGCTTGTTGTGCCCAGCAACTATGAACCATGCCTGGTTGCAAAGTAATATCAATTAAGCGTTGTTTATGTTAAATCGAGAGGCGGGCTATTCTCAACACCACGTGCTTCCAATGCTTCCAGTTCAGGACAAAACAACTGGCTTCACTTGCACACTGGAAAGATTGGCGACACCAGATTGGTCAAATGGCACAACCGAGCTCTATATATGAGAGGAATGTACAGGATTGATTTTAACAAAGACAACAGAATGATAAACATGATATATATAATTAGAAGAAATCATGTACATGATATACCTTTATTTTGAATATCTCCATTGCTTTGCACAGGTAAGTAGGTGCTCTATACCATCCTTCAATAGGTAGAATGTTTTGCAATTGTGAGATCATTTTGGGCAAGTGTCCGATTCTATATTTCAAAGTATTCTAAGTCTATGATTGTATAACATATAATATATATACATATAATATGTAAATCTACTTGTTACTTGTATACACACTGACCAACAAACAAGTCATGCTCCATCTGCTGGGATTCCAGGCTGGACTCTGCGGCTGCTGCTGGAACCTCTTCTCCTTGCATCTCTGCCTGCAAGTTGTCCCCCCCAAAACAAATGGCGAAAACCAATCCATCAAAAATGGATGGAAGGAGATTGATTTTTGGGAATTGTTCTGCCATCGTAAATATTCGTAGTAAGAATCAAAAATTTTGGTTGGTTGGTTAATTCCCATAAGAACTCTCATAGTTGATTGAGTCTTCTAGGGCTGTTAGATACTCAGGTTTAGGGGTCCGTTCGGTGGGTCCTGTTGGAGATTTCTTGGGAAAAAAGACACAATTTCGTCAAGGAAAATCTAACAGAAGTCGATACTATCCCTTGGGCCCTGAAAAAAACACTGTAACAGCAGGTAGTGAAGATTGATAAAGGTCCCTTCATTGAAAAAAACAATTTTCTATCCAACCTTTCAGGGTTTTGGCAACCCCCAACCTTTCCCATTATGGTCCATTATGGTTGGTAAAGAGGGATCCTTATAATAACTTCTGTTTATCAACCAATTAAACATTTCATCCCCGATATGACCCAAAGAACTTGGTGCCTTTATGTGCCTTTTCCAATCATCCCATCTGTTGGTCAATCGATTTTCCTTAAAACAGGTCTTGCGCCTTCACCCTGGGCAAACAACCACAAGCTACTAAGTTCCAGGGATGTCCCAGTAAGAAAATCAATAACTTAGTCTTGGTGAAACACCCCACGAATTCTCAAGTAAAATGTGCTTCCAAATACCTTTCTAATGCAATTACTCAATTGAAAAAACACATAAACCTCTCTTCTTGTTCCAACTCCAAAGATCACCCCCTTTGCCGCAAGGCGCTATTCTTCAACAAAAAACAAAAGCACTTCTTCCCGAAAATACTTCCAATGGATCCAGTTGTACTTCCTGAAGTTCGGTGATTTCACC
Organism: Breviolum minutum Mf 1.05b.01; assembly: GCA_000507305.1. NCBI lineage: Eukaryota > Dinophyceae > Suessiales > Symbiodiniaceae > Breviolum > Breviolum minutum. The sequence goes on along the minus strand of DF243250.1, from coordinate 35,850 downwards.
CAAAAAAAGGACAAAATAACAGTCTGCAATGGTACCATTGGATTCATTTGGATTCTTCATCCCCAAAAAAACTAGACATAAAAACCACCGTCCTTGGCCCTTATAAAACCCAGCAAACCCGCCCCAAAACACCTCGTTGTTGTTGGCCTCATTGTCGTTTGTTGCCTCAGCTTTTCGAGGAGATAGCAACCATTGGAATCAGTGTTAAACAACAATGCTGCTTCACGACGCAAAAAACCTAGACATCCAGTCATACCTCCTGGCACCTAAATGACCCTTGTTTTGGTTGGAGTTTAGGCACTGTTTTGGGAGATTGACCTGCAAAAAATAATGTCCCTGCAACGAAATTTCGTATGTTACATGGGTGTAAATCACTTGGGTTCGAACCTGCTAATACTAATCATTTACGAAACTTTGTTGGACATCCTAGTAGGTCATCATCTCAGTAGACTTTCTTTACAGGGCAGATTTACCTACATGGACCTTGACAGTGAGCCTTACACAGGTAGGATTCTGTAGGTTTGACATACAAAGACTCCCCAAAAACACCAATCTCAGGCCGATTCGGGAGGTTGAAGGTTGTTCCGCGATAAAAATCTCAAGCTTTTTTCAAAACGTGGATAGTACCTCCGCTCAACTGCGTTGAAAGATCAAGGCGAAACTAAATGGTGAACACAAACGGTCACTACTGTTGGCCGAAGATAAACTCCAGAGTCTCAAGTGCAATTTTTTGAGATATTTTTTAGTTGCTCCAAATCCATCATTTTTAGGCTGTAAAAACCAGCCGCAGCTTTCACAAGCCGGTTCAACTACCTCACAGGCCTTCGTAAGTTTGTTATAGGTCCTAAAGGCCATAAAGACCTATAGAAATGCAGCGGGTCATGACCTAACCAAACAAGTTGCACTATACTTACCATCTTCTTCACTTAAAACAGCCAACTAAAAAGTAAATCAACACCCCCTCCCGAGGCATGGTTAGTAACCTGAGTAAGTACCCAAACGTAATACTGTATAATAGATATTTTTGTCTATATATAAATGCAATGATGCATATATGCATATGTATCTACTTGGTCAGCACGCCATGAGGCGCCTGTGAGCAAAACGCTCATTTTGATGTAAAAACTCAGACGATAACCCATTTTTGTAAAATCCAGGCTCGATGAAACTAATTCGTTTCGCACTTTTTTAGCGCACCTTTGCTAAGTGTTTGAGGAACTGTTGCTTGGACAAATGCGGGTTCACACGCAAGAGTTCAGAACGTTGGGTTGGAGTGCACAAAAAGTTCAAAAAACTGTAAGCCAACATGTATGTGCCCAAGTGCAATCGAACATGTGCCCAAGTGCAATTGCGTAGCATCGAACATGTACCCAAGTGCAATTGCGTAGCATCGAACATGTGCGCAAGTGCAATTGCGCAAGTGCAATTGCGTAGCATCGGACATGTGCGCAAGTACAATTGCGTAGCATCGAATATGTGTGCAAGTACAGTGCATGTCATTGCACCCCACCCCACCCCACCCCGGGTTGCGGGACGTATGTAAAGTGTGTAAAGTATGTACCGAAGCAGCGCATTGCGTCTTTGAGCACAAGTTACATCACAGTTAATTTGGACATGTGTGAAGCATGTACCGAAGCAGTTCATTGCGTAGCACTTTGAACACGAGTTACATCACAGGTGTACTAAGACTTTTTTGGGTATTACACACAGGCGCCTGGTGGCGTGGTGGGGATCTACTTACTTACATATAACATAATATAACATATATAACTCCAGTATCAACTTCAGTGTCTCATATTTAAAACCCTTTCATCCAACCGCTCCCTGATGCAATCATCATCCAAACTTGGCCCTCAAACACTCACCATGACAGCGCTGGAGATGAGAACGGACTCGGCCACGACCTGAGCCACGAAATCATGGGGAACCCCCTTCAGCAGATAAAATTCAATAGATTTGTAGATTTGTATATATACCCCAAGCAAGTTGGGATCCTTTTACAGGACGAAAATAAGCATTTATAATTTGTTAGTAAGTTGCTGTTGAACCTCATGATCTTCCCCGTTACCCCAAGGGCCCAAGGTCTAGTTTTGCTCCACATCTAGCTTTTGCGGTGTTTCACATTTGTCAAGAGAAAGCAAACCATTTCCAAGCAAGTGTCCCAACAAATCCCCAAAGAAGTACGACGCATTTTAATTTCAGAATCTCATCGATTGGAAAAAAACAACAACAAACATAGATACCGTAAGTTGTTGGAAGTCAAGTTCACCAAGCTTTCGAGGTACCTAAAATCTATATGAATTCTGGCCATGTAAGGCCTATGTATTGAAATCCACAGCCAGAAAACTGCCAAAAACAAAAGACTTCACAGCTCCATTTTACCTGAACAGCTTGGGAACTAAAACACTCATAGAATCCAACAACGATGATGCAACTAGGCACTGGCAAGTTTTAGTTATGTTTTAGTTTGCTTACCTAGAGGTGCAGGGAAGCAAGTAGTTGAGGGGACTTGTGTTGCATCACTTCTGGGATATGTATATGCAAAAAACATATGTAATATACAAAAAAACATAGACAAAAAAATATATCATATACGTAAATGTATATGATTTCACTTGCAGGATCTTGCAGGTACTATCCAGGTAGTAGCTACCCTGGACCATGAAATAGATGGCCCTAACATGTTGCTTCTATGTAAAAGAAACATATAGATCCTTAAACCTTACAGAACCACCAAAAAGTTACAGCATTTTTGCTGAGATAAGAATGGGATCTGAAAAAAGTCCGATCAGTGAAGTGGCTTGCTTCCAAGTTCTTTCCCTGGGGGTACAGGGTTGTATTTGTGGTACGAGTATCTTGTTGGAAACATCTCCACTTTTGATCCAATTTCTTTTCAAGGGACATTCAAGATATTGAAAGTAGAACAAACACGGGTCCTTGTCAAACTACCCCAAACCACGGAAAACTTCTGAAGGTGGGGGCAGTTTGGGCAAAGTTCAATGGGGCAACTTCACCGAAGAAGAAAGACACATGTTGTGATGAAGCTTTTTGCCAGTGCTCTACTACCCCTAAACTGAGCAATGAAAACAGAACTGGTTGTTTATTGTATATGAGAAATTATACAACCCAGTTTTATAGGGATCATAATAAAAAACCATTGATTGTAAGGATCCCTATTAATTAGCCAATCAGTTTGCTTGTCATTCAGCTAGGGAAAATTCTCATTGCAATTGCTATATTGCTTGTTTTCCCATTTGGCCAGGTGACACGGGACGACTAAGATTCCGCACGTTGCTCGCAAAGGCAAGGGACGGGCAGGCAAAGGCTTAAGCAGAAATTTACGCGGTTTCAGTGTTGGGAATGGCAAGGAGTAGTGACAAGAAGTGAGGAGTATATGATACATAGATAATCTGTTTTGTGGAGGGTTGACCTTCCATTTATGGATCAAATCTTCCAAAACTTGGGTCATTTGGGTTCTAGGTGAATAACTATGTATAATTTAAGCTTTATTAATAATGGATATTACAACCTTTATCCACTTATCGCGTGGATTCATTGGGATTTTCTCTCGGACTGGGACTTGTTTTTTTACAAAAGGGTCATTGGTGAATGCCACGACTTCTGGACATGTCGAGAGCTATGTGTAGAGTCGATATTGATGAAAGCAAACACAACGAAAAAAACAGTCAACACCTCAAAGATTTGGTTTCTAAAAAGGTAGCCAATAAATGTGATGATTCTGAGTGGCTGAGTGCATTTTTATTCCCACAAAACCATGAGACTTACGGCAACGTTCCCAACCCTTGCGGTGTCATGGAGTCATGAACGTTCCCCCCCATGGTTAGCAATGTATAATTCTACTAGTGCCACTATTGATCGTAGTAATAGTTGCGGGTGGTTCATACATTTGGGTGGGAGCCAGGAACATATATACTAAGTACAAGTTGTCTTTTTTAAAGAAGATCTTGGCTCTCTGCTCTTCTCTTCTTGCGAAGCCTACCATTCCACGCGCTCATGGCAGGACGGGGGAACACAAACGTTAGCTGTACAGGATGGTGTCTGTGCTGCACGTTCGGCAGGCAAAACCCTCCAAGCACCGGCAGACCGAGAGGTGCTCATTCCTCAAGATGAATACACTCACAAACAAACTAACATGGAAACCAAGAGTCCAATTAGTTGAAAGCTACGCATCCTTTTCCAAACCATCATGTTTAGGTGGTTGGTTTGTTCATTTTCCAAGTGTACTGTTCTCTTTGATACCAACATAGCTCTGCTTTTGAGTGTTTTATTTAGATTTTGGCGGCCCTAAATGTGGCTTCCAATTGAAACAGCAAAATGGGCGTTTCACAAGTGAAAGAATTGTGTTGGTCATTCGAAATGGACGTGTTTTTTCTACGGATCCCTACTATTTCAAAACATGGGGTTGGTGTCGATTACAGTAATTGATTCACCCAGACATCATGATGCATGCTTTCAAGCAATTTGAAGTTTTCCAGTGCCAGCAGGCAGGTTGGCACTGTGGCACTGTGAGCACGCCGGTGCTAGGGAGATTCCGAGGAAAAGCACATGGAAAGAGGCTGCGAGAACTGGCGCTGGCAGCAGTGTTAAAGACCACGGCAAACTGATGGTTGAATTGTTGAAAGATTGACTCTTTGCTGTGCAACACTTCACTGCGCGTGTCTCAAAACTAGAGGCCGTAAACATCAATGGATTTCATATCGAAATCACTGGAGCGTGTTTGGGCGAAGTGGATGATCCCTAGTTTTGAGACACCCGAGTGACATCACTATTCAAAAATGCTCGCTGCCGCCACTTAATTGCTTTTGAAAGCTTACCCGTCGGGCGACGCGATTAAGACTCATCGAATTGAAGAGTAGAAAAGACCTGAATCAACACAACAAAGTAGCAGTATATATACAGCAAGCTTCGCCACATGTAAAATTGACACTCAAGTAGCAGGCTCATTGAAAAAACTATGAAGGCGCACATTGTTTAAAAACATGACCTGTCTCTGTCTGGACGGGTTGACTGTGCAACACCATAAAAAAGCTGATCCTCCATGGACTGACATGGAAGTCTCCACATGAGACTCGACAACAATAAAATCCGGTCCGTTTCGTGAAGCTTAAAAAGGGCTGATTGGACAGGAAGTCCATACCGTCACCCTTCATGACTGGTATAACCCGGTATAGCTGTCATTTACCTACCTCCATTTGAACCAGTATCAAGATAAACATATAGGCGAACCTACCATGTGTGGATCGTGAATTATCATTGTTCATGCTTATTGTTCAGGACAGAGTCGGATAGAGATACAGATGCTCTTGTGTACCCTTGTGTAATTTGAAAAACTACTGCATATACATGTAGCATGTGATCACCATAGGGGTGATGCCACCTTGATGTATCAAACCTTACAGTACTTACAGTCAGTAATATGATTTTCATAAACAATAATCCCAAAACAACCTGGACGATTCCCATTGTAGAATCCAGGATGGTTAGTAGATTCCAATCATCAAAGAACCTACGCAACGCACTTGACACTGCTCTAGCGTTGACTGAAGAAATGAGAAAAACACAAACAAACGCTCGACACTTCTTATTGTCGCACCACACAATTCATACATTGTACGTTTTGTCGTATCCAAGTGCTGGAAGAAACTACAACCCTGTCCAAAGACCAGAGATGAAATTAAACATTAAAGTCTAACAAGTCAACCTCTACAAAGATGCCAGGATCCATTTCTCAAAGTATGAAATCAAATCATTTCCTGTGCACCTGAAAATGGATGGCTGGAAGACTAGTTCCGTTCCTTTTGGGATAGCTTTCTGGCGGGTGCTACATTAGTTTCAGGGAATGTATATACCACTTGTAGCCCTTAAGTTGCGAAGGTGTAAAAACTTGCTGCCATGGCTAAGTTGTATATGGCGCTTGTTGATTTCAAACCAATGGGTGGACATTTTCCATGTCGTGGAGGCAATGTATTTGCTCGACGCTCAGCCCATGAATAGGCTGAAGAAACCGCCATGACTTGAACTGAGCACCCAACAAACAAGCAAATTCAGAAACTTTAACTTGAGGTCTTTTGAAGCTTTGCTTTCCTGTTTTTGTTTGGGGGAATAGTTTTCCTTCGCTTCTGATTATTTTGTCTGTTTTTTTCTTGAAATATTTGAAGCTTTCACACCCCTGAAAACTAACATTCGGAACCCCAAAATGGACGGTAAAGATGTATGTCCTTTTCCACCGGGGGGTGCCATTTTCAGGTTCCATGTCAGTTTTATTTCAGGGAGAGTTGGATTGAAGACGCCAGGGATTTTGGATCCTGGACAAAAGCTTTTTTGTTTTTCAAAAAGTGCCAGCGGCAGCCGACACAAATCTATGACCCTCCCAAAAATTCACACCGACCCTCAGCGTTTAATGCACTTGGGCAACAGAAAGAATAGATCTTGATCCCATCTCGTTATGCTGTTTCGTCAATAGGTTGTTTCACCAAAACGGAGTCTTAATCCTAGCCAGACTTACACGAACAGTGGAAGCCTATCTTAAAATGTTTGCAGATTTGGCAAATGCTCGCTCCTTTCAAACTTTCTATGGTCCCTTTTCATGGACAAGCTGTTAGCTTTTGGGATGCTTTCGGGTCTATACTGGCTTTTGGCATGAAGCCTCCCCAAAAATTCATAGCGCCAAATCAAGGATGTGTAGTCTTATGTATGTATGTATATATATGTATAACATTATGTATTAGATGTACGTATCTATATAGAATTGAATACTTAAAATGAGCATCTTTCCCAAGCGGGAAGGCAACATGCCAATATCGTTGAAGCCATCCTGGATCTATAGATTTTCAAATATCATACGCAACTTACCATGGAACCCAACGAATGTCAATTCCCTTTGCAAAAAGGTAAGGCATCTCCAAACCACACTTTAAAAAAAACATTCCAGCCTTCTAGCCCTTGAGTTTTTGGTGTTTCGTACCCTTTGTTTGTCAAAAATAAACAGGGCCAGGGTCAGTGTCTATTCCATTTTTGGGAAAGGTCAACACATCAGCTGACTCGACTGGGTTCCGCAATTGACCTCACGCACCTGTCACTGTGCCTCACCCGAGTGACGTATGGTAACGTCAAAGGATTTTGGACATTTTGGAGGTTGGTGATACTGTTGATTGATGGAAGAAATCCTGCACCAGTTGATATGTGGAATCTAGCATTATCATATAAATTTTACAGGGGTTTATCTATCTCAGATAGTGCAGGATTGCTTCCATAAACAGTATAGTAATTCCATTTAAGCCCAAATATGTCCATGAACCCAAAAGATCAAACGTTGCAGATTCCATCCCCACAATTTGTTTTTGTTGGAATTGTTTGAGTCATCGTATGAGGTATATTCTTATACATGCATTTGTATAACTTGTACGTGCATTGATAATTTTAGTATATGTACACTGCTTAAACTTAGATATTCGTAATCATAACTTTACATTGGAACTGTATACGTAACTTCCTCAGGATGGGTCAAGTTGCCCTTGCAAGGACGGATATGAAATCCCACCCCTAGATCTCAAAATTGATTGTGTTGTTTTGAGTTTCCCATCTGCTCCATGGGACTGGAATATTTACCTGCAATTGCCAATGAATTTATGGCAACTGTAGGTATAGTATCCCGCTACATGGATCAACTTTCTATAGGGTCACACATCCGAAACTTATTCGGCCTAGACTTTGAATGTCTTTGAATCATCTACATAACTGCACAATCTGATGAAACATGTGAATTCCCTTGAACCAATGCAAAAGAAAAACAACTATAAGCCTCTAAGAATCACTGTCTCGAATCCCATATTCCTGAGGTTACGTAAGCATAAAGAAAACACGTGAATTCCATACTCCACATCTTGAACAAGTTGCCCAAGTTGGAATCTGCCTCCCAAACCAGCCTTTATTTCCATCGATATCCCCAACTGGGCTACCATACCCCAGTCAAAAACCCAGCAGCGTTCAGTCCTGGGTGGCGGTGCGAAATCTTTTAATCTAGAAACCTCCAACAACTAGTTGTGTTTATTTTTTACACGCAACTAAGTTACTACAAGTTGTTTTAGGTGTATCTAAGAAGTTAAGTATTCAATTATTTTAAGATATCTACCAATGACCATTTTAGATTGTATGTCTATATCATCATAGGAATCATAGCACATGCAAATGATGTATGATATATAGGGGTGCCACTCAAACAACTCAACAATCCCTTATGGTGAAAACTAGCACCCCTTGGAGAGTGCTGGGATAAGGATATATCGGGGCTATCCAAGTAGTGTTGACCATAGAAAATACTCCCGAATAATGATAGATGCTGCATTTCAATGAGTTTTATCCAACTGTCGGGTTGGAGCGGGAAGCTTGCATCTTAAAAAAATGGACGAATCCCTGGTGAAGGAAAGGCAAAAGCATCGTTGTTCCAAAGGAATGGGGTCAGTTCAAAAGATATGTTAGTTTCAAAACGCGGCAAACAAATTGACAGGTTTTTCAGATGCGTTTGAAACGAATGAAGGATCAAATATATCATTATATCATATTCAACCAAATGTCAACAAACTCATCTTCACAAAAGTGCACACTAACATCAAAATTGTTGCCAGTGCTTTAATTTTATTGACCAGATAGATGCGATGGTCATGCAGCTATGCGGCGGGCATGGGAACATAGAAAGGTTCATGTCATTCTTCCTCAAACATAAAGATGTTCCTTCCTGGGAAATTCTATAATGGTCAAGATTTAGATATGTTTGGATGTTCGCGGACATATGCGGGAACAAAGATTTGCTTGCTTAAGATGGCTGGAAAAGTGGAAAAAACACATTGTTGATCTAATGGTGGTTTATCATGGTTTACCCAGGTCGAAAGTAAAGAATTACCTTAAACAAACTTCAAGCTTAACTTACAACCACATGGACACCGCCTTTGACTGCAGTAGATATAGAAAACACCTCTCACCCATTGCATTTTTGTGAGGCCATACTTGCTTCCATACAGGCTTGGAAAACCCACAACCTCACCCACCAAATTGAAATATCTGTTGACGCATCAATCTATTTTTTGATCTCAAAAGTGAGGAAACCTCTAAAAAACCCATGGGAAATTCCAACAATTCAACCAAGCCGCCGGGAAGCGTCAATTTCACTCACTGACACAGCACCTCGGGCAACCCAACAGGCTCCATGTTTCAACTGCCTAATCTTCCATTACTAAGATGGCTTAAAAATAGACCGTGATCTTGAGCAAATTCCTACCAACATCTACCAACCAAATGTTTCAATTCGTGACCGACCCAACTAGGTTTCCTAGTTGGATAATTATCATTAAATATCACAAACGGGTCAGGCTTTCAGCATCCCGAAATAGTGTGCACAGAATTACCACCCAAGAACCAGAATCGTGTCACGGTAACACTGCGTTTTTGAAGAAAAACAAATCAAGTGCATGCCAGTTTGCACCACTTGCTCACCATCCCGTCAAGCGTTAGCGGGCGCAAGAGAAACAGCACCACGCACCACACAATCAAAAAACATAAGCTGTCCGCTGCCCTTTGAAGTCCTTTCATCAAACTATACAAACATAAGCATTCGGGTTACAACTACCACATCTGAGCCACGGAAAACAACTCTTACTTTCCATTACACTGGTTGTTTAATAGGGATCCGTATAACTAATAATTATTATAATCCCCACATAACTGGGTAGTATAATCCCTACATACCCTAAACAACCAGTTTTTTTTGAATTGATCATCTGACTTTCCAACAGGAAGTTATTCAGAGACTTGGCTCAGAAACCCTGAACTCTTGCGAATGTCAGTTGAGGTTCCCTACACGTTTCGAGCCCTGACTGCCACGGTGACTTTATACATCACAAAGAACAGGGTGTTTCCTGTTTCCAGCCCACAACATGTTGTTTGAAAGATCTACTGTAAATCAGACTGGAACGAATCCAGTCGGTACAATTGAAAGAAAACAAATTGATTTATGATGATTTATGCATTTTGTCCAACCTGCTATGTTAGATTTACCGAGGGTCATTACAAGCACCCGCAATTTTCTAGTAGGCACTTTTCAACAAGAATGTGGACTCAGTCAGAAAGCCTCACGCGCTCCCCATGCAAAAATGTAAAAAAATGACACCCTTTTCCCAAACACCAAAACTTCCTTTCCAATGTCGGACCAAGTGGTGTTCATGTTCTAAGAAAACTCCCAACATAAATCAGTTTTCTTTCTAAGCATGCAATTGGGCAGATTGGAGGGCTCCATTTTGCCTATAGGAATCCTTCCAATCAAAAATTCCTGTTCTCAGCCGGCCCAGGGGTGCGAAAATCACTAAGTAGCCACCACGAAAACCATCATGGATTGGCTCACATTCAACTAGTCTTCAACTTCGAAACCAAAACAAATCTAAAGAATTTTGTCCAAGCCATGTTTAAACAAAACCAATTTTTCAAGACACCCTACTCCCCCGAAAACTAACATGGAACCAACAATTATATAGTGGTTTGTAGGTATTTTTTCCTTTTCCAAGGAGTGATTTTCAGGTTCCATGTTAATTTACAGGGGTGTCTCTAAATAATCCAGAAAAGTTTCCCCTCAAATCTGCCAACACGGACTCATACACTGCCTTGGATTGCTGGTAATCCCGTCCAATTCATGAACTTGATTGGTAACTTGATCCACGTGTATGCGTATAAATACAAATCTACATAGCTATATGATATATACGTATAAATAAAACACATGTAGTCAACCACAAAGCAAATATCATGTGTAATATATAACCAACACACAAAAACATGTATATAGTATATATATAAATACACACATTCACATTAATTATACATACATTGGCCTCTGAGTGGCTTACTTATATTGATCAAACAAGTCAAACAACAAACAGCACGTACTCACCGGAAGATTAACGTGGAACCTTAGAATACAAAAATCATCTTCCAAACCATTATTTTCAGGCTCTACGTTAATCTTTGGGGGTGTAACACCACGGTGAAAACACGTTATTACCATATCACCACCATCACATCACATCCCCACGGGTTAGAGGACCCCAACGCCACGAAGCATCTCCACTGTCTGGGAAAGCTGATCCTGCAGCCTGCCATCCGTTGGTAAAAGCTACCTGTCTCATGAAGTGATTGCTTTAACCAACTCGATTGGTTGATCTAACCAATTTTGAGTCTCACTATGTGTTTTTTCCTCCTGTTGTGCTTTCCTGTTCGATGCGTTTCCGCTCGGCTACTCTGATTGAAATCCCTCGCGAACTTGGATACAGAGAGCGGAACAGCCATGAATTTCCACACGTGCCGTGCAGCACCCCATGTGGGGTGAGCCATGCAAAGAAATCGAAATCGAAGATTTGACGGCCAAGGCTTTTTGTCAAGTCAAGGCCTGAGATTGTTGTGTCTCAATTTTGGGGCTCAGATTCAAAACAGTCAAGAGTAAAATCTTGAAAGAAAATGGAAGGCCTGAAACTTCCAAATTTTCGGCCCAAGCTTCTATCACTCCCCGAGGCTCAAAGGCAGGAGGGGTAAGACTTCTATCACTCCCCGAGGCTCAAAGGCCGGAGGGGTAGTAAAATTTCATTCCTGGCAATTCTGCTGGTGACCTTTTTGGGGTGGTTAAGTGACCCTTTACCTGGTTAATGGGGAATCAAAAGGTCACTTTGAATCACCTGGAATTTTCGAGTGGAACACGTTTTTTTTGATTTGAGACACAACCATGGACTACTAGTTAGGTGGTTTCAACTCAATTTGAAACATATTCGTCAAACTGAAATCTTTTCCCCGTGCTGGGTTCAAAGAAAACATCTCTGAAACCGCCAGACAGACTTTCCATTTTTATGCACAAGACACGGACTGCTCGAGCACCTCACACCTCTCAAATCTACTCCCAGCTCCTGGCGGGCCCAAGCGCAACTTTGGATGACAAAACTCACCTAAAGAACTATCATATCCCATACGATCCATGTAGGGTATATTTGCCTGCATTTGGTTGATTCATGGTAAATGTAGGTAAAGATACCAGTCCCATGGATCCTATGGGTATCCCAGTTGTTTGGAAAAAAAAACGCAAACTCATCTTCCAAAGCTTCAAAAAGATGGGATGAAAAACTAAACAAAAGGAAGTGAGAGTGAGGCTTCATCACCCTTCAAAGGGTTGATTCCGACCTAGTGAGCTGTTAATTCCGACCTAGGATTATCCCACCTGGATTTTCATGTCCGAAGCATGAGATTCCGACTTCAACTGTTGACAGCATGACCCAGATTTTGTACCACGAGCCCCATAGTTGGCCTTTTTGGTTGTGATTTTTAATCATCCCATTATATTCATGGTCCAATTTCATATATCCCCCCTGAATACTTCACTTCACTACAAACAGTTAAGAAAAAAGGGTCCTTCAGCATCCATTTTGGATGTTTTTTGACACCCCCCTCCCCCCAAGTTGTTCAGATGAATCGCAAACCCTAACATTCTGACCATCAAGCGCGTCAGCACCTTCCACAGCAGGGCATGGTGGCGAAAGCGCCCAGTTCCTTTGAGTTTAATGGCAATGGAAACAATCAAGATCGACATGTTAACCCAAATGGAAGATTTTCAAGAAAATTTGGTCATGTTTTCAAATGCAAGTTTGTCCGTCATTGGTAGTTCAAGAATAAATATCAACATTTCTCCGAATGAAGTAGTGATAATTAGACAAAGCCCAGCGCATTGCAGCTCCTGGGATTTACAAAAAACGATTGAACACCTACTGGTCCAAGACTTTGCCCCTCAATCAACAGTAATATATAGTAATATCTATCTATCTACCCATCTTATCTTACCTTATCTACTCTACTCCATATCCCGATCTAACCTAATTAATCTAATCTCAGATTGTCAATCTATCTTACCTATCTTTCTCATCTATTCCATGATGATTAATTTCCAGGTTCAAGCTGCTGATTGCTGAGTATTCTCAACAAAAAAGGTGAGGAAGGTCACGATTCACAATGTACTGGGATATCCCAATTGACTTGGTTGCTACTTAGTAAGCCCTGCGATTCAACCCCCATTTCAGTGGGTGAAAGCAATGTCCCAAGTCAGCCAACTTTGACATACCCTCGGGTAAACTAACATAGCTGGCTGGAATATCCCCATTTACAATAGGAAATACATCTTCAATCCGGGCCCATTTTCCAGCCATGTTAGTTGATCCCGGAGTGCAACTTAAAAAGTGTATGACTTGGGGGTATCCCCAGCCCACTAACAGTGGAAAGTTAAGGTTTATAGGGGGCCCTTCATAAAAATGACCGTAGTGGGTGGGTGGGGATACCCCCAATGTATGACTGTATCACATTATTTTCCCACAGTTTTCATGAGATTTGCCGTCAACTGATGGATTTTGAGCTCCGCACGCCGAGTCCAACGAACCACTCCTGTGGGTCAAGAAGTGGTCCCTTCGTTGTCATGAGTCCGAGAGATGTTTGTGACAACAATTTCCATCGCCCCCCCCCAAAAAAAAAACACGGTGATTTTGCAGCCCGGAACAACACATGAAGGTTTTTTAGTTGGCTCAGATCATATTTATGGATATTTATGGTATTTTATGGTCATCTTCGGTGTGATGCCTTCAGGTTCCATGTTAGTTTTTAGGGGAGTAGCACTCTAAACTAACATGACAACGAAAAGGCGGGGTTCTCGAAAAGACAACTCAATCTGAACTTCAACAGTAAGGTTTTTCAGATGGGTATACATTCTCTGGCAATTTGTAGCAACATATTTTCATCAACGTGGAAAAACTCCACTAGTAGAACAATCCCAGGACAACAGTCAAATTGGATCATTTCCCCCAGTATTATGAGGTCAAAAAAAATCTTTGAAACCACCACTGGTTGTTGGTCCAGCTAAATCCCAAATAAGTACGTCATCTCCTTGCAGGTTCAAAACATCCATGACTTCACATGAGGGGCCCAGGAAGCAAATGATAACAACTTGGGACCTGCCAACGGTAGAAAATGAAGATTTGTAGGGTTCCCTTCATAAATATGAATTGAATAGATGATTTACCCACTGTTGCAGGACTTTGGCAACTCGCAAGATATACCACACTCGAATTTGCTTCCTAATTTGCTTGGAAGCAAATAGGTTCATGATCTGAACTTTTGGTCCTAGTGTCCAAAACTGGAACTGATCGCAAGGATTGAACTATCGTATCGAAGTTAAATGTCCATGTCACCTACTGAAAGAGCACTAATTTAACTTTACCCACTTGAAGTTGGAAATCACAAGCAGCTCCCTACTCAACCCTTCCAATTTTGCTTGGAGGTCGGTTGAGGGTCAAAGTTGCCATTAAAAAATTGCCCAAATTGCTTGTATCACAAAGCCCAAGCGCTATCCTTCACATACACAACGGCCACATCAGCCACACGGCCCTGGGGTCCTGGATGATGGTGAACCAGTCCTGGAAGATCAGTCACAAAGCAATGGAAGAAATCCAGCTCTGAAATGTTGAAATGTTTATAAAACCCTCGAAAGAGTGTGAGACTTCCTTTGGACTGGTGCAGGATGTCTTCCATCAACAGTATGTCATAGTGTAAAATAAACATATTCAAGTAGAACCTGCTTGTCCTCTACTTTCAAGCTGTTTCGCGTTTAAACGGTCATGAAGAGGTACCGGGAATATACAAACAAGCTAGATACAATCACTGCAACTGTGATACAGTTCCAATAGATATCGTCATTCACAAACAAAAAACTAACATACCCACCATTAGAACATGATTCAAAAAAAAATCATGAAAAATACCCTTTGGATAAATATGTGTTTTTCCCGAGATATTTCATCCTTTTTGGCCATCTTCATCCATCCATCCAGCTTCCCATCCAACAACTTCCCTCCGGTCCAATCCTTGGGCATGGCGTCTTTCCAGCCCTGAAAAGCGTCTTTCAGGCAATAAAAATCATCGAGGCCATCGGTACCTGTGGTAAAAAACCTCCAGGTACTCAAAGCAGGCCGTGCAGCGCGCCAGCCTTCCTTGAACAAGGCCCGTGGCGTTGGGGGGCGAATCCAAGGTGTCAGATATTGTTGTAATGATCTAGTTGGGTGTTGAACCAACCCATCCGAAAAATATGATCGTCAAATTGCATCATTTCCCCAAGTAGGGGTGAAAATTAAAAAAAATGAGACCACCACCTAGTTGATTTATATTTGACTATGTTTTGAACGAAAAGGCCTCTTGCAAATGCAGAAAAAGATGTGAAAAGACCTTGTGAAAAACCAACATGGCTGGACAATGTGCCAGTTTCCAAAGATTTACCCAAAAAGGGATTTCCAACCAGCTAGCTGTTTTCTTCACAAAAATTCCCTACAGTTACTCGACAAAAATGAGCACTCAAGTGCTGAAAGAGCTTCTCTGTCCTCCCACTCGCGAACCTCCACCCAAACACATTTGGGATATGGTCGCTTTGTGAGTGTCGGCTCATAGCGTTCGACTTTCCCAAAGCGGAGCTTTTTGCCCCCCTTACATTTCTGCTTTATTGCTTCCAGGATCTTCTTCCTTCGAACTCTTTTGGAGAGATGTGTTCTTTTGGAACAGGTTGAATGGAGGGAGGTTTGGGTTTGGCGCCAGAAATGAAGTGATTCTAGTAGTATAGATAGTATAGTGAAATAATTGTGATCCAGGCGAGCTTGTGGAAAATGAGAAGGAACTAAAACAATATCCTCCTGGAAACTAACATATCCCGTACTAAGATGTCCTAAGCACTTTTGAAGATGATTTTCCTTTTCTCAAGGTGGGATATGCTAGTTCCCTGGTGGAGGGTACTCTCAAAAATCTACCATGGTGGACGGTAAATAATTGAACGAATGGTACCGGTGAAACCCCAAGTTCCATGTGTTTTCCACCGGAGAGTAGTAGCATTTCACTGCTCCGAATTTTCAGTAGGACATCGTCGTAGTTGAATCCACCTACAAGTGGTGTGATTTGTGGGCTAAATCCAAATAATTGTGAATAAGGAACTGCAGGTTTGGTATGGATTCTAGTAGGGGTTCTAGTACCCTCTTTTCCCCATACGATCCATGGGACTGGTATATTTACCAATACCTTTACTATACAAATCAACCAAATGTAGGGAAACAATGGTAAATATATCACACATGGATCTTATGGGTTATAGAGATTCGAACCCCTTACTCTAATCTCAATATCCTATGATGAGTCATTTTTTTGGAGAAAAAAGGTCCCCAAATCACCACTCTGACCACTTCCCCTTTAAAGGGCCCGCCCAAAACCTTAAATTTTTTGCACCCAATCTCAGAGGGAAACAAAAAACCAACTCCGCCCTGATGTCCTGGCCCCACCAATAACAATGCCCAATTTTTGGAGCATGTCATCGGTGACAAGGTGCACGCCACCTTGTTCATGAATTTCAGGCAATCCTGGGAGGAAAAAATCGTTTCAACAAGCTAACAACCCTCGACAATTTATGGATATTCCACCATCTGAACCTATGTTATATAAATGATTATAAATGCCGTAAACATATGTGTCCCTGTATGCATACTGTATATATTTGTTTTGATGTGTGTATATATTATCATCTCTGATATATGTATATATATATATTATATATATATATATAATAGGAGCATTATATACAGGGTCGTATTGGGGAAGCTTCAAGTCAGTCTCATTTGCCAGTATTCATCCATATACGACAGGCTCGAATTAAATCTCGGAAACAGTTGCAACATTTGCAATGTTTCATAACATAAGACTCAACTACAGCAGTGCCACCACGGGGACATTGATAAACCTGAGACAAATTGGCCATGTACAATGTAAGAGACTATAACCCCTCTTGGAATAATTCTTCGCATGTATATGTAGTCTACCATCAGTCAACCAATTACCCATAGAACCCATGGTACTAGTTGACCATAAAAGTCAACCATTCATGTAAGTATAGGTAAACATACCAGTCCCATGGATCCTACGGGCTATACTGTTATACTGTTGGTATTTCTCCCCAAGCTCTCAAGACTAGTGAACACTACTGTCGAACCGTTTCTTTAATTTTTGACTATTCGGTAGGCGGTGGAAAATTCGCACAAGGTGCCGGGGGCTTCTCCCATCAAACTAAACGCTGCTTAATGAATCTCTTCTGACAGCGGTTGAATGCAAATTAGATGGCTAGCCAGTTAGCTACTTCCAAGCTTGAGGTGTTTTTTCAGGGCTGTAAAAAGTCAACGGGTGCCACCGTCACCAATGGTCTGTTGCCAAGCGACCTTCTCGGAAGCGCATTGGTAACTTATTCTCTTTTGCCCACTCTGTCAACTCCTCCAAGGTGGACTCATCTGGAATCAGCTCCTCGCACAAAATTGCTTCGGAAACATAAGCAAAACACTTGTCCCAGAACCCATAGGATCCATGGGACGAACGGTATATTTACACACTAATTTACCATAAAAATGAACCATTCCTGCCATTCCTGTGGGTAAATTTACCAGTCCCATGGATCCTACGGGAAATACTGAATGAACTCTTCCATCAGAGAAACCAATCTCGGGATAAAACATGGGAGCCCTGTCGGATGGCTTACGAAAAAAAACATAACAAAGAGGAGCAAATAATTCCCTTAGTTTATACAGTAGTTTGTATATGGTTGTATTATTGTGGCCAAACTATAATATTTCACCAACCTAGATTTCCCTATTTCCCTTATCCTGGATTTCCCTGAAATAGGGGGATTTCCCTTCCTCAGCTACCTTTTGGGGTGAGGTCGTGTGAGGTCGCTATAATTTGACCAGATTATTTTGCATTTACAGTTACATCATATGCAAATATTTTCACATGCGTGTGTATATATGGGTAATAAAAATGCATCTAGTATCATATAGTTGCCTGGAAAAAGGTAAGTTCACCCTTCCAAAGAAGGCAATGTTCAATCAAAACAAGGGTCATCTAAGGGGTTTCCCTCATCCCAAATCCCTCCAAGTGGCTCCCCTTTCAGAGCTTTTTTTTCTCGCTTCAACAGCATGGGAGTTGGTTGTCAAATTGAAAAAAAAACATTCAACACCCCCCTTAAGCTGGACAGCTACAATTTTTCAAAAGGCCCAAAGTTTGTGATCTCAAAATTGCCCCCCAAAATTTTCCGGACCAGCTTGTCATATTTAAGACTCTAGCAAGATACGACTGACCCAAGGGGAATTGGTCACTGAGTTTAGTGACGAGAATGTCGCAAGGTCAAACAGGCACTGGTGAAAAATGTGCTAGGCTCTGCGGTCCTCCTCCTCTTCGTCCACTGCGGGCTCTGGTTTCTTATCCTTCTTCAAGGATTCCAATGTAAGAACTTCTTCCTCCTCTTTCTCCACTTTCGCAATCTCCCCTGCTGTCTCCTGAATGGGAATGTTCATGAATTATCTGCATTTCTACCAGTAGATGAAGAGCATTACCCCACAAAAGGGATACGAGTATCTACATGACGATTGGTGTTTCTTGACACGAACCTTGCTTCACTCTATTTCTGGCAATATAGTAGTATGACTTGTTTCAAATCAATTCAGAAAACCAGATCTGTTTAGATCATCTTTGAGTTTATTTTGTTGCTCAAACCGCTGCTTTGTTTTTAGTGGTTCTTCGGTTGGACCCAATTCGCGATACAAAACTTCATAAACTTCATCCCAAAAAAAAACAAGTCTTCATCTAGTTGGTGGTTTCAACTCGTTTGAATAATATGATCGTCAAATTCAATCATTTCCCCAGGTAGGGATGAACATAAACAAATATTTAAAACCACCGCCATGTTCATGTTTCAAACTGCATGGTGCCTTTGTTTTTCTGCACCTGAGACCTTTTCCCAAAAAAAACTCCGTGAACCATCTCCTCGGCAGCGCTTCCTGCACTCCCAGAGCTTCCGCTGGAATCCATGGCACCAAAAAAGTAATCCCAGTCCCAAGAATGGGACATTTGAGTTTCAGCAACGAAAAAATCAAGAAAAAAAGTCCTTTGAGGCTAGCCATGAGATGTTCGTGAAAATCACCGGGTGATGTCTATAACAATTGTTTGATCCCAAAGTGTCGTCGGAAGGAAACTCGGATGGTTTTTGCACTTGTGACCGGTCACAGTGTGGAAAGATTGAAGACATTCCTAACGAACAGTATCATGCTACTTGGAAAACATAGTGTACCATTCCTTTAGGCAACTGTGGCTGTTTTTTTTCAAACTGATAGAAATTGACAGCAACTTGTTTTCCGGGTAAATTAATCTGTATGTATTTCAATCATGCCCACTGGAAGAAAAACACATAAAACCAACTTCGGGTTTGAACTATCCTTTGTGTGCGATCTTTGGGGGAATGCTCATGGGTTGCTATATATAAATATAAACATATATTATGTCCTCTTGAAAGAAACCTCACTTTCCAAGAAGTTGGAAAGCAAAAACAACAGAAATAATTTTGAATACAAAAAGGTATATACATCAAAAATCCTGCTCAATGGTTGGTGCAGTTCAACTGCTGCGGTTGGGTGCTATCTATGCCAATGTAAGTCCAATACCAAACAAAGGATGATCCATGGTAAAGGATTCCCTGCTACCAAGGGGCAAAGTTTGGTCTTTAGACTTCCTGAGTATGGCTAGTAGTTCGAATCAATGACAAGTGGATCATATTGTTCCTATAACTCGAACAATTTTCAAGATGACCCCAAACTGGGCGAAATCCCACCCAAAAAAGGTGGTTTTTCAAAAATGCCCACGCAAAACTTAAAAAAACCAACTGGCGCCATACACGATTTCAGGTTTGGGGAGCCTTTATCTCAGGTTTGTAGCCCACCCAAATCACAGATTCCACACAGTGCCAAATGCACCTTTTTTGCATCTTAGTTTGAAAAATCTCCAGGGAAGAATTGGTGGCTAAACGTCAGAAGCCTGATCAAGCTTAGATCTGGAGCCCTTTTTTGACCTCCAAAACGAAGCCTAAACTCCAACCAAAACGAGGGCCCCGTTTGGGTTCCGGTGATACAAGCCCTTCGCCAAGGTAGGTCATGGGGTATGACTCGGTATGACATAAAATCTAAACAATAATTTGGCCGCATATCTCCATTCACATTTACTAGGCCGGCACTGATTCACGGTTGGAGAAAAGGGCCTATGACTATGCTGGCAACGGAGATTTAATTTATCGACTTAACATGATGTCTATATATCTTCCACCAATCCTTCCACTGATCTTAAAAAATGTCTCTCTGACAGTGAGGGAACTCTTCAGAAGCAACGAAAGCATCAACCAATCATCCTGAACTTAGTAAACCGGCAAACCTGTCCCAAAAGCCATACGCAAACCTCACTATGCTTACAGGATGGGGCACTGAAGCGTTGTAAATGCACTTCTCCCAACATTACCCTACCTTGTAGCAAAGCTTGTACTAACTTGCAAAATTTGGGCCTTCTCCCATCCAACAACATCCGTCCGGTCCAATCCTTGGGCATGGCATCTTTCTAGCACGGATGGACTGGATGATTTCTACTGAAATCATCCAATCCATCGGTGCCGGTGGTGCAAAACCTCCAGGTGGTCAAAGCTGGACGTGCAGCGCGCCAGCCTTCCTTAAACAACCGTGGCGTTGGGGTGAGAATCCAAGGTGTCAGATATTGTTGTAATGATCTAGTTGGGTGTTTTCAACCCATCCAAAACATATGATCGTCAAATTGGATCATTTCCCAAAGTGGGTGAAAAAAAAACATAATTGAAACCACCACCTCGTTGATTTATATTGACTATGTTTTGAACGAAAAGGCCTCTTGGAAATGCAGAAAAAGATGTGAAAGGACCTTGTGAAAAACCAACATGACTGGACAATGTGCCAGTTTCCAAAGATTTCCCCCAAAGGGGATTTCCAACCAACAAGCTGTTTTCTTCACATTTTTTGTTCCCTACAGTTCTTCGACAAAAATGAATTTGAGTGCTTCGAGCTTCTCTGTCCTCCCACTCGCGAACCTCGACCCAAACACATTTGGGATATGGTGGTTTTGTCAATGTCGGCTCATAGCGTTCCACTTTGCCAAAGAAAGCAAAAGTGTAAGGGAGGTAAGAAGCTCCGCTTTGGGAAAGCGGAACGATATGAGCCGACCTTGACAAACCAACGTTGGCTCGTATCGTTCCGCTTTTCCAAAGCGTAGCTTCTTACCTCCCTTACACATTTGCTTGATGGCCTCTAAAATCTTCTTCCTTCGAACTCTTTTGGAGAGATGTGTTCTTTTGGAACGGGTGAAAAAAGGAGGGAGGTTTGGGTTTGGTGACAGAAATGAAGTGATTCTAGTAGTATAGTGAAATGATTGTGATCCAGGCGAGCTTGTGTAAAATGAAAAGGAGCTAAAAACAATACCCTCCTGGAAACTAACATATCCCGTACATACTAAGGCACTTTGAAGATGATTTTCCTTTTCCCAAGGTGGGATATGTTAGTTCCCTGGAGGGTATTCTCGAAATCTCCCATGGTGGAAGGTACATAAACATCCCACCGGGTCGGAAACCGTACCCGTGTTCATTGCGACTTTTCATATGAACGAGTTGTGGCTGACATGGTAAAAACAAGGTATTTCAGAGGTTGGGTGGAAGGAAACGATAGAAATTGGCTTGTCATTTGCATTACGACCTGGTTTTCATGGGTCAAAACGCACATCAGGACGTCAAAATCTCATGGAAATTTTTTAACAATGTTTGAAGACAGTTGCGTTTTACCATAGTGTCGCAGCCACGGAGCGGACCGCTTCGATTATTTCATTTCTCAGCATACATTTTTTGGTTCTTATTTTTAAT
>DF243250.1:0-13954 GCA_000507305.1 Breviolum minutum Mf 1.05b.01 | reverse complement strand
GTTACATTAGGTTTGGGCATGTGTAAAGTATGTACCGAGGCAGTCCATTCCGTAGCACTTTGAACACGAATGCTTTCAAGGTGCGAGCATGTGTGAAGTATGTAGCGACATTCAGTGCATTGCGTAGCACTTTGAACACGAACGCTTTCAAGGTGCTTGGATGTGTGAGGTATGTACCGAGGCAGTGAGGATGGACATGACCCCCGGGTCGAAACACAACGATGAACATGATGAAGCCCAAACAAAGGTATTTCGTGGGTACGGTTTTCGACCCGGAGGCATAAACATCTCAAATAATTGAACGAATGGTACCGGTGAAACCCCCAGTTCCGTGTGTTTTCCACCGGAGAGTAGTAGCATTTCACTGCTCCGAATTTTCAGTAGGACATCGTCGTAGTTGAATCCACCTACAAGTGGTGTGATTTGTGGGCTAAATCCAAAGAATTGCCAAAAACTGCAGGTTTGGTATGGATTCTAGTAGGGGTTCTACTACCCTCTATTCCCAATAGGATCCATGTATATGGTATATTTATCTACCTTTACTATAAAAATCAACCAAATGTGAGAAATAATGGTACATATCATATATCACACATGGATCCTATGGGTTATAGAGATTCGAACCCCTTACTCTAATCTCAATATCCTATGATGGGGTGTTAGCTCTGTAAAATTATTTTTCAAATAACCACTCTGACCACTTCCCCTTTAAAGGGCCCGCCCAAAACCTTCAATTTTTTGCACCCAATCTCATAGGGAAACAAAAACCAACTCCGCCCTGATGTCCTGGCCCCACCAATCACGATGCCCAATTTTTGGAGCATGTCATCGGTCACAAGGTGCACGCCACCTTGTTCATGAATTTCAGGCAATCCTGGGAAGAAAATATCGTTTCAACAAGCTAACAACCCCCAACGATTTGTGGATATTGTACCAAATAAATATTTGTAAACCTATGTTATATAAATGTCGTAAACATGTATCCCTGTATGTATACTGTATATATTTTTTTTGTGTGTATTTTATCATCTCTCTGTATATATTTCATATGCATATTATATACGGGGAAGCTTCACGTCAGTCTCATTTGCCAGAATTCATCCATATACGACAGGCTCGAATTAAATCCCGAAAACAGTTGCAACATTTGCAATGTTTCATAACATAAGACTCAACTACAGCAGTGCCACCACGGGAATATTGATAAACAAATGTATTTCAACCTGAGACAAATTGGCCATGTACAATGTAAGAGACTATAACCCCTCTTGGAATAATTCTTCCCATGTATATGTAGTCTACCATCAGTCAACAAATAACCCATAGAATCCATGGTACTAGTTTACCATAAAAGTCAACCATTCATGTATAGGTAAACGTACCAGTCCCATGGATCCTACGGTCTATACTGCTATACTGTTGGTATTTTTCCCCAAGCTCTCAAGACTAGTAACAGTAAACACTACAGTCGAACCGTTTCCTTAATTTTTGGCTATATATTCGCTAGGCGGTGGAAAATTCACACAAGGTGCCGGGGGCTTCTCCCATCAAACTAAACGCTGCTTAATGAATCTCTTCTGACAGCGGTTGAATGCAAATGAGATGGCTAGCCAGCTAGCTACTTCCACACTTTTTCGGGGCTGTAACAAGTCAACAGGTGCCACCGTCACCAATGGTCTGTTGCCAAGCGACCGTCTCGAAAACTGGAGGAAGTAATTGAGTGGGCCAAAGAGAACAAGTTGCCAATGCGTAAAACGCATTGGCAGTTTGTTTTCTTTGGCCCACTGGATCAACTCCTCCAAGGTGGACTCATCTGGAATCAGCTCCTCGCACAAAATTGCTTCGGAAACATAAGCAAAACACTTGTCCCAGAACCCATAGGATCCATGGGACGAACGGTATATTTACACACTAATTTACCATAAAAATGAACCATTCCTGCCATTCCTGTGGGTAAATTTACCAGTCCCATGGATCCTATGAAAAATAATGAATGAACTCTTCCATCAGAGAAACCAATCTCGGGATAAAACATGGGAGCCCTGTCGGATGGCTTACAAAAAACGAAAAAATACATAACAAAGAGGAGATAATGATTCCCTTCTCTATAATAATTCAACAACTATAAGCAATTATTTGTGCCTGCCCTTTCCAATCCTTCTGATCTTTTGTATGGTGTTTGGACAGCAATGACAACATGTTTGGCCATGGGATGCCCTTCTTAAATCATGAAATGAGGTCAGTTGAAGCCGCTACTGCCCCAATTGAAATTATTATTAGTTACATCATGCGTATGTGTGAATATGTGTGGTAAAAATGCATCTAGTATTGAATAGTTGCCTGGAAAAAGGTAAGTTCACCCTTCCAAAGAAGGTAATGTTCAATCAAAACAAGGGTCATCTAAGGGGTTTCCCTCATCCCAATCCCTCCAAGTTGCTCCCCTTTCAGAGCTTTTTTTCTCGCTTCAAATAGCATGGGAGTTGGTTTCAAAATTGAGAGAAAAATCATTCAACACCCCCCTTAATCTGGACACCTACAATTTTTCAAAAGGCCCAAAGTTTGTGATCTCCAAATTGCGCCCCAAAATTTTCCGGAAACCCTATCTAGCTTGTCATATTTAAGACTCTAACAAGATACGACTGATCCAAGGGGAATTGGTCACTGAGTTTAGTGATGAGAATGTCGCAAGGTCAAACAGGCACTGGTAAAAAAATGTGAGGCTCTGCGGTCCTCCTCCTCTTCGTCCACTGTAGGCTCCAGAGCCAGAGCTTACGTTGGAATCGTTAAAGAAAGAGTCTTTCTTCAAAGACTCCAATGTAATCTCTGGCTCTGCCTTTTTTTGTCCTCCTCCTCTTTGTCCACTTTCTCAATCTCCACTACTGTCTCCTGAATGGGAATGTTCATGAATTTTCTGCATTTCTAAAGGATGTCTTCGCAATGAAGGACTTTCTTTCACCAGCCAACACCCACCCCCGCCTCCTTCCAATAAATTGTTAAGGCTGAGGAAAAGGGTACCAGAGTGTACATCACCCAACTGTTACCATCCAAATAAATCATCTATCCATCCACCCATCTATCCATCCATCCATCCATCCATCAATGGACCAAGGTACAACCTTTGAGAGTTGTGAGAGATCAGGCACTTCGCTGAGTCCAGCATCTTGAAGTTCTTGAAAGGCCTGTTTTACAGAGACAACTTCCCTTTAACACCACCCAAAGATGAAACATGCATGCGGGTGATGTTTTTCCATGTCCCATTTTTGAAAGCGAGGGTTGGCCAGGGGTGGTCAGGTGGACTAAAATCATCAGTTCCTCTTCACTGTGGTTTCTAGATTCAGCGGCTGGATGATACTTCTGGGATTACAATTACAATGATTGCTAACCTGAATCCAGTCTATTTGCGCCACGAAAAAAAACAACTCCGTCCCCTATCCCATGGCACTGATTCTTGAATATCATATAATTACTATACGTTAAAACTAGGTAGTTTTTCACCCCACGGCATAAATTCAAGAACCAAACACCAGGGTTTTTGGAGTACCCATTTGGGATTCCCTCAACATCCATCAACCATGCAGTCCGATGTATCGGGACCCGTGTCATTTGATACAATTTCTTGGGCTTAGGGATAGAACTTCACTGATCCCAGATCTAACTCATTATCGTCTGGTGGTTAAGAAAATGTTAAGATGTTGATATTCATCTTGTTCGTTGGTAAGAAACCCTAAAACTAACAGTTTCCGCCCCCCCTGAAAATAGGCCAAAACCCAAAAGGAAAGGTTTGTCTCCCAACCCCCATTTTTCCCCCATTTTTCAGAAAGCAGTGCGTTAGTTCCATGGAGGGTCCCACTTCACCTGATGAACTTTCAATAGGCGATCTGCTGGAAGGCGGTTCAACTGTACCCTCAGGGTCATGGCCAACCCGTTTTGGGTAGACGGGAAAATCTCGAGGAAAGGTCCACGAGATAGAGTGGGTGACATGTGCAGTTGTGGTTGTGGTTGTATGAAATGTCTAAGGATATGTGTATCTACAAACCAATCGTGAAGAAACATTCCTTGAAATAAGCAGGCTATCCCTAACTATCGATTTTGGAGATGCTGCGACTCCATTCATCGCTCCTGATGTAGTTCCGTTTATCGTTCCCTGACTATCAATGGCGGGGTGGCATGCCCAATTCTTCGGGGGAATGGAACTGGGAAGGGTTCTCTTGCTTAAGAAACTTCAATCACCGGGTATGCGAGTATCCGCCGTTCTGTTTTGGAAATCCTTTTCGGGTTCCCAAGTTAGCATATTCTGCAATGATGTTGAGATAGCCAACAAGAAGACCCCAGTGCATTTGAATCCTTCTATCCAAAAGTGTGTCAGGAAAACGGCAAGAGTTGCAAAGCGTGAGAAATTCAGGGGGGCTTAAAAGCAGGCAAGAAAGCGAGTGAAGAATAGAACAATGATACTGTACTTGCACACAGAAGTTGCGGTAACTATTAGTTCCTGATATTTCTTACTAACCAAAAAAAATATTTTTGCCGAGGATTGGAGAAATTCCACTCAACGACCATGTGAAGTCGCAAAAGTTCTCCAAAGATGCTTATAGCATAAATTATCAGGTGACCTACAACTTCCGGATATGATGTAGATCATCTCTATTTATACAGCCGAGTTGAGCCAATCATAATGTTGCTTGTGTCCTGGACATTGTCATCCAAGCGTTGATGATGTGTAAGGTTCAGGGGCCACTTAGAATTGGTTGATGTGACCCCTAACTGTGGGAGATGTACAAGCCACTTACTCGTGAAAGCTATCATCTCCAACCAGATAGGGATGGCATTTTGTGACACAGGGGTAAATCTGCAAGTCAAAACGTATCGATGTTGGAGTGTCCGCTAAAGTAGTAGCAGTAGTAGCACTAGTAGTACAAGAAGCACTAGTAGTAGCAGTAGCAGTAGAAATTTTGGTTGTGGTGGTTGTTACTGTCTTGCTGTCGAACTACTAGGTCAAACGTTAACCTGTCAACAATCACTGAGCCCTGCACGGAAGGCGCACTTTCTCAGTACCTCATGTCAAGTGTTTGTTGAACAAATCCGGAGAGAACAAAAGCTGTTTCATCAACCACCAACCACCAGCCCCCAAAAAGAGCAAACATATCAGCATTGTTTTTTGATCATTCATCGCTTGTTGTGCCCAGCTTCTTGCAACTATGAACCATGCCTCACTGGAAACTAATATCAATCAAACGCTGTTTATGTTAAATCGAGGGGCTGGGTATTCTCAACACCACGTGCTTCCAATGCTTCCAGTTCAGGAAAAAACAATTGGCTTCACTTGCACACTGGAAAGATTGGCTGACAAAAGATTGGTCAAATGGCAAAACCGAGCTCTATGTATGATAGGAATGTACAGGATTGATTTTAACAAAAACAACAGAATGATGAACATGAAATATAGAAGAACTCATGTACCACTGCTTTGCACAGGTAAGTAGGTGCTATATACCATCCTTCAATAGGTAGAATGGTTTTCAATTGTGAGATCATTTGGGGCAGGTGTCCAATTCCATATTTCCAAGCAGTCTATGTCTATGATTGTATACAGATAAAAAAAAATATATATATATATAGATACATATCAAATTATGTGTACGTATACACAGTGACCAAAAAACAAGTCACATTCCATCTGCTGGGATTCCTCTCTGGACTCTGCGGCTGCTGCTGGAACCTCTTCTCCTTGCATCTCTGCCTGGAACTTGTCCCCCCCCAAAACTAATGGGGAAAAACAATCCATCAAAAATGGATGGAAAGAGATTGATTTTTGTGAAGTACCATCGTAAATATTCATAGTAAGAATCAAAAATATTGGTTGGTTGGTTAATTCCCATAAGAATTCTCGTAGTTGATTGAGTCTTCTAGGGCTATTAGATACTCAGGTTTAGGGGTCCGTTCGGTGGGCCCTGTTGGAGATTTCTTGGGAAAAAAAACACAGTTCGTCACGGAAAATAAAACAGAAGTCTATACTATCCCTTGGGCTCTGCCAAAAATAAAAAGCGTAACAGCAGGTAGTGAAGGTTGATAAAGGTCCCTTCATTAAAAAAAACAATACATGTTCTATCCAACCTTTCAGGATTTTGGCAACCCCCAACCTTTCCCATTATGGTTGGCAAAGAGGGATCCTTATATATAATGGCTTCTTAAAATAATCCATAAAACTTATCATCCCTCATATGACCCAAACAACTTAATGCCTTTTCCAATCATCCCATCTGTTGGTCAATCGATTTTCCTTCAAACAGGTCTTGCGCCTTCACCCGGGCAACAACCACAAGCTACTAAGTTCCAGGGATGTCCCAGTAAGAAAATCAATAACTTAGTCTTGGTGCAACACCCCACAAATTCTCAAGTAAAATGTGCTTCCAAATAACTTTCTAATGTACTCAATTGAAAAAACACATACACCTCTCTTCTTGTTCCAACTCCAAAGATCCCCTTTGCCGCAAGGAGCTATTCTTCAACAAAAAAACAAAAAGCAGTCCTTCCCGAAAAGACTTCCAATGGATCCAGTTATACTTCCTGAAGTTCGGTGATTTCACCCCAAAAAAAACAAAACAACAGTCTGAAATGGTACCATTGGATTCATGTGGATTCTTCATCCCCAAAGAAGCTAGCCATACAACCCACCGTCCTTGGCCCTTATAAAACCCAGCAACCCCCCAAAACACCTCGTTGTTGTTGGCCTCATTGTCGTTTGTTGCCTCAGCTTTTCGAGGAGATGGCAACCATTGGAATCAGTGTTAAACAACAATGCTGCTTCACGACGCAGAAAGCCTAGACATCCAGTCATACCTCCTGGTACCCAAATGACCCTTGTTTTGGCTGGAGTTTAGGCCCTGTTTTGGGAGATTGACCTGCAAAAAATAGAGGTCATTAGGGCTCCAGGTGGAGGTATAGGATGTCCCTGCAAGGAAATTTTGTATGTTAGATGGGTGTAAATCACTGGATTCGAACCTGCTAATACTAATCATTTACAACATGTTGTTGGACAGCCTAGTAGGTCATCATTATCTCAGTAGACATTTTTACAGGGCAGATTTACCTACAGTTACAAGGACCTTGACAGTGAGCCTTACACAGGTAGGATTCTGTAGGCTTGACATACAAAGACTCCCCAAAAACACCAATCTAAGGCCGATTCGGGAGGTTGTTCCACGATAAAAATCTCAAGCCTTTAACAGTTGATAGTACATCCGCTCAATTGCGTTGAAAGATCAAGGCGCAACTAAATGGTGAACACAAATGGTCACCACTGTTGGCCGATAATAAACTCAAGCGTCTCAAGTGCAAATTTTTGAGATATGTTTAATTGCTCCAAATCCATCATTTTTAGGCTGTAAAAACCAGCTGCAGCTTTTACAAACCAGTTCAACTACCTCACAGGCCTGCGTAAGTTTGTTATAGGTCCTAAAGGCCATAAAGACCTTTCCAAATGCAGCGGGTTATGAACTGAGCAATGAAAAAAGAACTGGTTGTTTATTGTATACGAGAAATTATAAAACCCAGTTATATAGGGATCATAATAAAAAACCATTGATTGTAAGGATCCCTATTAATTAACCAATCAGTTTGCTTGTCATTCAGCTAGGGAAAATTCTCATTGCAATTGCTTGTTTTCCCATTTGGCCAGGTGACACGGGACAACTAAGATTCCGCACGTTGCTCGCAAAGGCAAGGGACGGGCAGGCAAGGCTTAAGCAGAAATTTACGCGGTTTCAGTGTTGGGAATGGCAACGAGTAGTGACAAGGAGTGAGGAGTATATGATACATATATAATTTGTAAGTGTGTATATACATTTAAATATATATACCAATATATATATATATATTTTGCCTAGAACCCATCTGACCTTTTGTTTGGTGGGGGGTCGACCTTCCATTTTATGGATCAAATCTTCCAAAACATGCGTCATTTGGGTTCTAGGTGAATATGTATAATGTAAGCTTAATAATGGATATTACAACCTTTATCCACTTATCGTTTGGATTCATTGGGATTTTCTCTCGGACTGGGACTTGCTTTTTTACAAAAGGGTCATTGGTGAATCCCACGACTTCTGGACATGTCGAGAGCTATGTGTAGAGTCAATGTTGATGAAGGCAAACACAAGGCAAAAAAGTCAGTCAACACCTCAAAGATTTGGTTTCTATAAAGGTAACCAATAAAAATGATGATTCCGAGTGGCTGAGTGTATTGTTTATTTACGACCACAAAGCCATGAGGCTTACGGCAACGTTCCCAACCCTTGGGGGGTCATGGAGTCATGAACGTGTCCCCCCCGTTATGGTTAGGAATGTATAATTCTACTAGTGCCACTATTGATCGTAGTAATAGTTGCGGGTGGTTCATACATTTGGGTGGGAACCAGGAACATATAAACTAAATACAAGTTGTCTTTTTTAAAGAAGATCTTGGCTCTCTGCTCTTCTCTTCTTGCGAAGCCTACCATTCCACGCGCTCATGGCAGGACGGGGGAACACAAACGTTTACTGTACAGGATGGTGTCTGTGCTGCACGTTCGGCAGGCAAAACCCTCCAAGCACCGGCAGACCGAGAGGTGCTCATTCCTCAAGATGAATACACAAACAAACTAACAAGGAAACCAAAAGTCCAATTAGTTGAAAGCTACGCATCCTTTTCCAAACCATCATGTTGAGGTGGTTGGTTTGTTCATTTTCCAAGTGTACTGTTCTCTTTGATTCCAACATAGCTCTGCTTTTGAGTGTCTTATTTAGATTTCGCGGCCCTAAATGTGGCTTCCAATTGTAACAGCAAAATGGGCGTTTCACAAGTGAAAGAAATGTGTTGGTCATTCAAAATGGACGCGTTTTTTCTACGGATCCCTACTATTTCAAAACATGGGGTTGGTGTCGATTACAGTATAATTATAATTGATTCACCCAGACATCATGATGCATGCTTTCAAGCAATTTGAAGTCTTCCAGTGCCAGCAGGCAGGTTGGCACTGTGGCACTGTGAGCACGCCGGTGCTAGGGAGATTCCGAGGAAAAGCACATGGAAAGAGGCTGCGAGAACTGGCACTGGCAGCGTGCTAAAAACCACGGCAAACTGATGGTTGAATTGTTGAAAGATTGATTCTTTGCTGTGTAACACTTCACTGCGCGTGTCTCAAACTAGAGGCCGTAAACATCAATGGATTTCATATCAAAATCACTGGAGCGTGTTTGGGCGAAGTCGACGATCCCTAGTTTTGAGACACCCGAGTGACATCACTATTCAAAAATGCTCGCTGCCGCCACTTAATTGCTTTTGAAAGCTTACCCGTCGGGCGACGCGATTAAGACTCATCGAATTAAAGAGTAGAAAAGACCTGAATCAACACAACAAAGTAGCAGTACATCAAGCTTCGCCACATATAAAATTGACACTCAAGTAGCAGGCTCATTGAAAAAACTATGAAGGCGCACATTGTTTAAAAACATGACCTGTCTCTGTCTGGACGGGTTGACTGTGCAACACCATAAAAAAGCTGATCCTCCGTGGACTGACATGGAAGTCTCCACATGAGACTCGACAACAATAAAATCCGGTCCGTTTCGTGAAGCTTAAAAAGGGCTGATTGGACAGGAAGTCCATACCGTCACCCTTCATGACTGGTATAACCTGGTATAGCTGTCATTTACCTACCTCCATTTGAACCAGTATTAAGATAAACATATAGGCAAACCTACCATGTGTGGATCGTGAATTATCATGGTTCATGCTTATTGTTCAGGACAGAGTCGGATAGAGATACAGATGCTCTTGTGTACCCTTGTGTAATTTGAAAAACTACTGCATATACATGTAGCATGTGATCACCATAGGGGTGATGCCACCTTGATGTATCAAACCTTACAGTACTTACAGTCAGTAATATGATTTTCATAAACAATAATCCCAAAACAACCTGGACGATTCCCATTAATTGTAGAATCCTGGCTGGTTAGTAGATTCCAATCATCAAGAAGAGTCTACGCAACGCACTAGACACTGCTCGAGCGTTGACTGAAGAAATGAGAAAACACGAACAACCGCTCGACACTTCTTATGCACACCACACAATTCATACATTGTACGTTTTGTCGTATCCAAGTGCTGGAAGAAACTACAACCCTGTCCACAGACCAGAGATGAAATTAAACATTAAAGTCGAACAAGTCAACCTCTACAAAGATGTCAGGATCCATTTCTCAAAGTATGAAACCAAATCATTTCCTTTACCCTCTCTGAAACTAACATAGCACCTGAAAACGGATGTTTGGAAGGCTAGTTTCGTCCCTTTTTTGGTAGCTCTCTTGCAGGTGCTACATTAGTTTCAGGGAATGTATATACCACCAATCTATGTTCTCTCGTCAATCATTAAGCAATTCAGTTTAGATCCAGAAGTTTCCGGCCATGAAGGCCTTGTAGCCCTTAAGTTGCGAGGGTGTAAAAACTTGCTACCATGGCTAAGTTGTATATGGCGCTTGTTGATTTCAAACCAATGGGTGGACATTTTCCATGTCGTGGAGGTAATGTATTTGCTCGNTTGGAATTGTTTGAGTCATCGTATGAGGTATATTCTTATACATGCATTTGTGTAACTTGTACGTGCATTGATAATTTTAGTATATGTACACTGCTTAAACTTAAATATTCGTAATCATAACTTTACATTAGAACTGCATACGTAACTTCCTCAGGATGGGTCAAGTTGCCCTTTCAAGGACGGATATGAAATCCCACCCCTAGATCTCAAAATTGATTGTGTTGTTTTGAGTTTCTCATATGCTCCATGGAACTGGAATATTTACCTGCAATTGCCAATGAATTTATGGCAACTGTAGGTATAGTATCCCGCTACATGGATCATCTTTCTATAGGGTCACACATCCGAAAATTATTCGGCCTACACTTTGAATGTCTTTGAATCATCTACATAACTGCACAATCTGATGAAACATGTGAATTCCCTTGAACCAATGCAAAAGAAAAACAACTATAAGCCTCTAAGAATCACTGTCTCGAATCCCATATTCCTGAGGTTATGTAAACATAAAGAAAACACGTGAATTCCATACTCCACATCTTGAACAAGTTGCCCAAGTTGGAATCTGCCTCCCCAACCAGCCTTTATTTCCATCGATATCCCCAACTGGGTTACCATACCCCAGTCAAAAACCCAGCAGCGTTCAGTCCTGGGTGGCGGTGCGAAATCTTTTAATCTAGAAACCTCCAACAACTAGTTGTGTTTAATTTTAATACGCAATTAAGTTACTACAAGTTGTTTCAGGTGTATCTAAGAAGTTAAGTATTCACTTATTTTTAGATATCTACCAATGACCATTTTAGATTGTATGTCTATATCATCATAGGAATCATAGCACGTGCAAATGATGTATGATATATAGGGGTGCCACTCAAACAACTCAACAATCCCTTATGGTGAAAACTAGCACCCCTCGGAGAGTGCTGGGATAAGGATATATCGGGGCTATCCAAGTAGGGGTGACCATAGAAAATACTCCCGAACAATGATAGATGGTGCATTTTAATGAGTTTTACCCAACCGTCTTCTGGGGTACCACTGGTTTTGGCTTACCGATCCGCCAGGGTTGGAGTGGACGAATCCCTGGTGAAGGAAAGGCAAAAGCATCGTTGTCCCAAAGGAATGGGAGGAGTTCAAAAGATATGTTAGTTTCAAAACGCGGCAAACTAATTGACAGGTTTTTCAGATGCGTTTGAAAGGAATCAAGGATCAAATATATCACATTCAAGCAAATGTCAACAAACTCATCTTCACAAAAGTGCACACTAACATCAAAATTGTTGCCAGTGCTTTAATTTTATTGACCAAATAGATGCGATGGTCATGCGGCTATGCGGAGGGCATGGGAACATAGAAAGGTTCATGTCATTCTTCCTCAAACATAAAGATGTTCCTTCCTGGGAAATTCTATAATGGTAAAGATTTAGATATGTTTGGATGTTCGCGGACATATGCGGGAACAGAGATTTGCTTGCTTAAGATGGCTGGAAAAGTGGAAAAAACACGTTGTTGATCTAATGGTGGTTTATCATGGTTTACCCAGGTCGAAAGTAAAGAATCACATCAAACCAACTTCAAGCTTAACTTACAACCACATTGACACCGCCTTTGGCTGCAGTAGATATAGAAAACACCTCTCAGGTATTGCATTTTTGTGAGGCCATACTTGCTTCCATACAGGCTTGGAAAACCCACAACCTCACCCACCAGATTGAAATATCCGTTGACGCATCAATCTATCTATTTATAGATCTCAAAAGTGAGGAAACCTCTAAAAAACCCATGGGAAATTCCAACAAGTCAACCAAGCCGCCGAGAAGCGTCAATTTCACTCACTGACACAGCACCTCGGGCAACCCAACAGGCTCCATGTTTCAACTGCCTAATCTTCCATTACTAAGATGGCTTAAAAATAGACCGTGATCTTGAGCAAATTCCTACCAACATCTACCAACCAAATGTTTCAATTCGTGCCCGACCCAACTAGGTTTCCTAGTTGAATATCATTAAATTAAATATCACAAACGGGTCAGGCTTTCAGCATCCCGAAATAGTGTGCACAGAATTGCCACCCAAGAACCAGAATCGTGTCACGGTAACACTGCGTTTTTGAAGAAAAACAAATCAAGTGCATGCCAGTTTGCACCACTTGCTCACCATCCCGTCAAGCGTTAGCAGGCGCAAGAGAAACAGCACCACGCACCACACAATCAAAAAACATAAGCTGTCCGCTGCCCTTTGAAGTCCTTTCATCAAACTATACAAACATAAGCATTCGGGTTACAACTACCACATCTGAGCCGCGGAAAACAACTCTTACTTTCCATTACACTGGTTGTTTAATAGGGATCCGTATAACTAATAATCATTATCATCCCCACATAACTGGGTAGTATAATCCCTACATACCCAAAATAACCCGTTTTTTTTGAATTCATCATCTGACTTTCCAACAGGAAGTTATTCAGAGACTTGGCTCAGAAACCCTGAACTCTTGCGAATGTCAGTTGAGGTTCCCTACACGTTTCGAGCCCTGACCACCACGGTGACTTTGGGGATACATCACAAAGAACAGGGTGTTTCCTGTTTCCAGCCCACAACATGTTGTTTGAAAGATCTACTGTAAATCAGACTAGAACGAATCCAGTCGGTAAATTTGAAAGAAAACAAATTGATTTATGATGATTTACGCATTTTGTCCAACCTGCTATGTTAGATTTACGGAGGGTCATTACAAGCACCCGCAATTTTCTAGTAGGCACTTTTCAACAAGAATGTGGACTCAGTCAGAAAGCCTCACACGCTCTCCATGCAAAAGTGTAAAAAAAATGACACCCTTTTTCCCAAACACCACAATTTCCTTTCCAATGTCGGACCAAGTGGTGTTCAAGTATGCAACATGGGATTCTCTTGGGCAGATTGGAGGGCTCCATTTTGCCTATAGGAATCCTTCCAATCAAAATTCCTGTTCTCAGCCAGCCCATGGGGTGCGAAAATCACTATGTAGCCACCACGAAAACCATCNCATGGATTGGCTCACATTCAACTAGTCTTCAACTTCGAAACCAAAACAAATCTAAAGAATTTTGGTCCAAGCCATGTTTAAACAAAACCAATTTTTCAAGACACCCTACTCCCCCGAAAACTAACATGGAACCAACAATTATATAGTGGTTTGTAGGTATTTTTTCCTTTTCCAAGGAGTGATTTTCAGGTTCCATGTTAATTTACAGGGGTGTCTCTAAATAATCCAGAAAAGTTTCCCCTCAAATCTGCCAACACGGACTCATACACTGCCTTGGATTGCTGGTAATCCCGTCCAATTCATGAACTTGATTGGTAACTTGATCACGTGTATGTGTATAAATACAAATCTA
>DF243249.1:0-40325 GCA_000507305.1 Breviolum minutum Mf 1.05b.01 | reverse complement strand
GGGGGGGGGGTACGATATATATATATATATATATATCTCAAGATTTGAAAGAGATAAATGATGTAATGGATTTTAGCGCATGATTCAAGAAATAAGAAAGTGCTCGGACGCTTTAAGGATGAGGTAGGTGGAAAAATAATGACACGATTTACAGGACTACGCCCCACATATTATGCTTTTAAAATTAACGGTGATGATAAAGAATACAAGAAATAAAAGTGCACAGCAAAGAATACAGTAAAACGAAAAATTCAATAAGATGATTTCAATCAAATATTAGAAACTAATGAAGTTATACATAGGTCATTTAACAGTGTTCTGAATAAAATTCACAAGATATTCAGGATTCATAGTACAACAGTATGTTTAAACAACTATGAGACTAAAAGGTGCTGGACAAATTCAGTAGATGGCTTAGCATGGGGTCATTTTAAGCTACATGATTTCAGGAATGAATAATGTATGCTTTTTAGCGGTATGAATAGGTATTTAAAAAAGGGAACGTTTACAGCATGGTTGATGTGGGCCTTATCTTTGCTACATAGATTCTACTTGTGCAAAGCTGAGTAAAAGAATGGAAAGGCACCGAGCAGATTATATAATCTATGTAGGTGGAAAGAAACATTTTACTACTGTACACAAGATATTTAATGAATATGGAAAAGAAAATTGTCAGTTAGACTTGGTTGCGAATTACCTTGTCATAGTAAACAAGAACTTTTGAAGCGGGAAGGTTTTCAAATACAAACTACAAAAGGTGTAAATCGCTGTGCGGCAGGAACAGCTTCAAAATGATACAAAAATATTGCAATCCGTTAAATGAAGAGAGGATTAAGCAAGGGTATGAAAGAACAAAAAGAAATGACAAACACAAAGAATACAGAGACAATCATAAAGAAGAAGTAAAAGAGTATCATAAAGGATATAGGGACTTAGAGAAAAGCAAAAAACGGAACTTCAACACAGCAAGAAATACTATTATGAAAGGGACAAATTTTACATACTTGCTAAAGCAAAACAGCAACTGAGAGAATGTGAGGTACGTAATTGTCAAAATAAAGGTGGCGAATCTCGTTTAACAAGGCATAATAAAACACGTAAGAATGTTAACAATGTGAAAAAGAAAGATGAACAATAGATGATATACTATCTTTTGAAATATTTCATGTATTATCAAAAGAACTCTGCAAAATGGTTTAACAAAATATTGCATATATGCTAGAAACTAATGTGTAGTCTTAATGAGCAAGACAAAATAATCAATGATGTTTTAATGTCATTGAAGTAAATGATAAGACCTGAGTAATACAAACTAAATGTCAAAGTTTTAGATTTGATAAAATCGGTATAACATTTAGGCACAGCATAATTACGGAAAATATCATTGGCTAAGTAAAAAAAGGTTGATGATAATACTGTTCATAAAAACTATGGTGAGTTAGAGAAGCCGATATTAGATTTAGAAAACGGAAATCGTAGAATAAATGCACTTGATATATAAATCTTGTTTTATGATTCTCCTAAATGGAATCAAATTAGAGACCAAGTATGGCTATTGGCATTCTGACAACTTGACTATTATCAAAAACAACTAAAAAAAAAATTGGAACTAAAGACAAACATGTTCTGAGAAAAAGGTTAAGGCAACCAGCGAAAAAGAAAAATTAATACGATATCAAGGCGTATGATGAAATAAGAAAAATCAAACATATGATTTTGAATATCAATATTCTAAGTGTATGATGTTCAATTCAATCATGAAAATCTAAATAGCTCCTCTGATTTGAATACATGATATACTACGCTACTACATCATATATCATGTATTTTTCTACATACTCTCTCTATATATCTTTTTGAGGTGATGTTGCAATTTTTCTGTTTTGATTTGGTTGAGGTTTTGTTGAGTGAGCTGATATTGTTGCATATGTTTTTCATGACACTGCTTGGACACTAGTGAAACCCCAATGACGCCTGTTTAAAGCCTTTGTGGGGGTAGGGGGCGTATCCAGTCGAATTGTGGTGCGTATCCATTGGGGCGTATCCAGTTGGGTTTGGAAGTGTTGAAAATTTTCAATCGGGGCGTTGGACATTTTCAATGGAGGTGTTAAAAGATCCAATGGGGGTGTTGAAAAGGGTCAATGGGGACATTGAGAAAATCCGGTGGGGGTAGTGTGTAGGGTCAATGGGGGCATTGGTCGGGGTCAATGGGGGCATGGAGAAAGGGTCAATGGTGGCATTGAAAAGGGTCAATGGGGGCATTCGTCAGGGTCAATGGTGGTATTGAAAAGGGTCAATGGGGGTGTTGGTCAGGGTCAATGGTGGTATTGAAAAGGGTCAATGGGGGTGTTGGTCAGGGTCAATGGGCAGGGTGGGTTGAATGGGGGTATTGAAAAGGATCAATGGGGGCATTGAGAAGGGTCAGGTCAGACAGGGCCTTGGCTGTGGGTCAGAAAGGGGTGTGGCTGTGGGTCAGGCAGGAGGTTGTCTTACAGGGTTGCAAGCTCTACCTTGCAGGGTTGTAAGCTCTACCTTACAGGGTTGCAAGCTCTACCTTGCAGGGTTGCAAGCTCTACCTTGCAGGGTTGCAAGCTCTACCTTACAGGGTTGTAATCTCTACCTTACAGGGTTGTAAGCTCTACCTTACAGGTTTGTAAGGTGATAATGAAATACTTTGATACATCTATTTTTACCAACTATATAATGTATCATTTTTTTACTAACCTATTTTTCTATGAGTGGCCTTCGGGAGGTGTTCAAATGATGATGAGATGGTGGTGAAACAATGATGAGGAAAAAAATGTTTGGATGATAATATGGATGATAAGAAGAATGGAGATGAGGAGTGATGAGATGAATGATGAAACTACCTATTTATGGATGGATAAATGTTCNTGCTTGGAATATAGGGAAAGTTGGGCAAAGAAGAATGAGGAAAAAGTTAGGGAAATGAATAGGAACTACTGGGATAAACATAAGGAGGAGAAGAGAGAGTATAACAAGGAATATAGTCAGAGGGAAATTGAATGTGAAGTGTGTGAGTGTAAGGTTAGGAAATGTAATTGGGCAAGACATTTGGCAAGTAGGAAGCATATGTTGGGGGGCCGTGGTGGAAAAGTTGATGGTTGATGTGGGAGGTGGGGGAGGATGATACGAAGGGTAGAGCAAGGCTTCTGCCTACTTCCAGGTTTCCATACACATCCTTGTAGCGAGCTTCTGATCCATAAGACCTCACAACGTTGGTCGAGTTGTGCTACTGCGAGCCGGCAAATCACGTCATAAAATGTGAGAATCTTTGAAAAAAGGTCATGCCGGATATCTTCCAT
The DNA here is from genome assembly GCA_000507305.1 of Breviolum minutum Mf 1.05b.01. NCBI lineage: Eukaryota > Dinophyceae > Suessiales > Symbiodiniaceae > Breviolum > Breviolum minutum. The sequence goes on along the minus strand of DF243249.1, from coordinate 36,999 downwards.
CAAATCTTTGCAGACCTAGAATACCTTTGTTGTGGCTGAGGGCATCTCCCCATTTTGCACCGGAATCCACCCCAATCCCAGGCAGCAAAATGCATCGAGTCCCCCGGCGCTAGGGTGTCTGCTGCCAGAATCACACCATCCTTGTACTTCAAGCCAACCACCGTGGCGCCCGTCACAATAGGTGATAGCCTTGACTTTTCATGAACAAATCGTGGATGAATGGAATGACTTCCAATGGTTTGATGTAGATCCACTAAATTCCGTTCATCAATCAAGCCTGCAGAACTTCTTCCAAAGACCTCCCAACTTTTGAAGATATCTCGAATTGGAGCTTTAGCAGCAAAACCAGCACCCCAAGCCAGCCAAGCGACGTGTGCTGCTTTGCATCCGTGGAATACTGGCCAGGAGCCATCACCTCAAAGCATGGACAGGTGAGAGGTACCCCTTCATGGCTTGCATCAGCAACATCAACCGCGTTTGCATCAGCAACAAAAACGAAAATACCATCAATTTCCACAAGTCCCAGATCATCTCTGGGTCCTGCTGCCGTCTTTTCTGGCGAACTATCACGAAACTGTCACTGAGCCAAAAATGTAATGGTTTTTTGATGTTGACATCGGCGAGTCCCTTGGCTGGCGTTTCCAACCTTGGTCACTGTCATCCCAAAAGGACTATGTAATACATTGCAACTACCAAGATCAATAATGTCTGCGCGTGTCTTGTGCACCTCTTCCAGATCTTCACCACACAAAAGGGGTTGCCACAGAAAAGACACAAATCATCATACATCGACTTGCAGGAACGGTCAGCTTTTTGTTGCCGCAGTTGCATGCTTTCACCATGCACAACACATAGCCTTTGGCTGGATAATCGGTTGGCGCAACGGTAATGGTCTCAGCGGAGCCTCAGATTGTTGTACCTGCAAGGCAAATTCACAAGTGTGCAATTTCATCAGCTGATTCTGATGTTGTACAATGCTTTATGATTTTTGATGTTTTACAAAGTTCAGATTCGGAGGCTAAGGGGTGTCTTCGACCAGACTAAACAAAAACTGTTGACAAAGCTGTTCTTAGATATGCTGTTCTTCCTCACTTGAGAAAGTTGATGTGGATTGATGAAATCTCTGTGCTGAAGTCGGCTTTCCTTCAATGGCCTAACAAATTTGAAGGTCCTTCATTCTGACTCTGGTGAGTCACAGTGATTTCAATGGGATTTCCATGGATTTCCTACGATTTCCTCCTGCCTCAAGGTGAATTCAAGTGTGGCAAACCACCAAATGGAAAGCCATAACCTCAGTTTGCTGATCATGTTTAACTGTTTCGGGTGAGTTCTGTCCGAGCGATTCACCGAGTGACCGGTATACTCGGCTATTTATATAGCATGATTGTCTGGCAAGGTGCACAAGCTACGGAATCTACCATCATTTCAGCTGACTCAACCGATTTTTCAGGCTGATGTAATGGTGATATCATCACATTCAAGTGTGCAGTCATGATGGATGCATGACTTTCAGGTACCAACTGGCAAGGTCTTGGTAGGACACGCTCTCTACCTCGGGTCGATGCATTCTGATCCACATCCACTTCGAAATCAACTGCAAGGAAGATGACACCGAGAAAACTGTTGAACCATGATGAAACATGATAAACCTAAACAAAACTCATAAATGTCACAAAAAATGATACTGGATGATAAAGATGCCAAAACTGATAAAACATTGGTAAAACATGATACTTGTAGATAAACCCTTATCAAAATGCAATCTCAGGGCTCCAGCAATGGTTTGGTAGCGCGTCACCTCCACATAGTCTAGAATCTCCTGCAGGGAAGCAGCGCAAACTTGTTCATCTGTGCTTTCAAGATGGGCCCCTCATCTTTGATAAGAAGCTTAAGACAGGAAGAACTCAGAGAATCCTAGGAAACAATCAAACAACGAAAACACCCCCCCCCAGACCCTGAGGAAAAAATACAGAGCTGTATGGGCTGTACCTTGGTGAGGTCATACTCAGTAAATTACGTCATACTCGGTCCGACCGTTATCATCTCAGTGGATATCATCATATACTCTTGGATTCCAAATACATGTTCATTTTCACAACACAATCACCCAAAGTCAGCGAGCAAGTTGCATCCTCGCACCTGGCAAGGGCCTGGGTATCCAGATTTGGCCACTAGTTCACGGATAGCGACTTCTCTGGTCATACCTAGCACAATGAGCATCCAACAACGATTGATCCTCACCGATCCGGTCAACGTTTGGGACTTCATATACTTCATATACATGTTTTCCACATGGAATACTTCAAACCCATGGTCTTTACCAACAAAATGGGAGCATTGGACTGAATGAAACCAAAGATTCTGATGCCGAAGATGTACAACCCTAGGGGGCACCGTGCTCTTTGGCCACCTCGGGCAAGTATGTAGCCGAGAAGCGCCTGAAGCTGTCGTGCTTTCGAGGTGGTGAATTGAAATCTACACCTTCTGAAGGAATGGTTGCCTGGTCTTCGTTTTGAACTTCCGTCATATCAGTCATATCAGTATGATTCTATTATCCTGATATGACTGAATGATTCTATATATTCTAAATTCTAAATATATTCCAAAATATCTTGGGATCATCCTCCAAGAAAGGATGCCAGTGGAAAGTAAGTGAAGCTGGGGACCGCAAACCCAAAAACGAGTGAAGCCATCCTGGTTGTCACCCGTTTTACCAATTGCACCTTCCTTGGCCATCGGAGAAATTCAGCAGCACCCCATGCCTGACATCTGACAAATTGCGCGTGATGCTTCCTCCGTCCTTTCCCAAAGCTTGAGGGCGTCATCTTTTTGTTGTGGATACTGTTGACGTCGGCTGCTGCGATTCTTGTGGAATTTTGGATCCCAAAATTTGAAATCGAATTTGATCCAGCAACGTGGCAGCATCATTCATTGATCTGTGTAGAAAAAAAAACTCAGGTGCCGACACACCCACTTGCCAGTCAAAGGCATGGGCACACGGCTCAAATTGATGAAGGATCGAAATTCTGCACGTAAGCGAAGGTACCTTGAAAAGTTTTAAGCGGCCGTTTCTCCAGGAACTGAGCGAGGGAAAGAGTGGTTTTTGAGGTCAAAGAATCGTTTCATTAAAGGGGCCGGGGTCACAAGGCGTTTGTGGAATGAGAAAATGATACTGTATAATCACTTTTGAACAATTCATATACAAAGACCTATATACAGTATAATATACACATAAACACAGCATGTGTTCAAAAACCAGTGATTTTGTCACATCTTTCCGAGCAGCCCATTGATTCTTGAATGCAGGGCAACCCCTCTTTGTAGCCACCAAAGAAGTCTACATCTATTTCCACCTTTTCAAAATTTTAGACATCCAATCCAAAAATGACCAAAATATCCACACAGGTTGCACAAGTGCAAAAAGTTGCAAAATACACACGTCCATTACAGTCCAACCGCCATTTGCCATGGTGTTTCTTAAGTTTCGAATGGGATCCAACGACACTTGGCAGCGGAAAACCAGGACACTTCATCAAGCTTGACAGGAGGAAATCTTCTGTCCTCCAGCGTTGTTTTTCGGTTTGTTTTGCGGGACAAGCAACTAAAACAGAACGATTGGATGACTGATGATGACTGGATATCTTAGATCTTTTACCATTTGCAATCAATAGATCTTCGAAGTGCATGTGTGTGTGTGTGTGTGCAGTATTGTATCCACCAATTCCTTGTGAGCATTTCATCGCTTGCCATCTTGGAAATCTCAGGCCCGTGGGCCTTCATAGAACTGCGTATGGCATATTCAGTGAGGCCGCTGTCAAAGTGGATGGGCTGAGCGGACGTCTTGGCCATCCCAGTTCTTTTCAACTTTACTACCTTAACACATTGGTTCCTTCAAGCAGTCATTGTTGGTGGTTTGACAGGATATCCCCAGGCAACTTAAAACTCCAAAACAACAACCTAAATCTCCAATCAAACATTTTGTGTATAGAATTTCATCTGGAAGGTCTATGATAGACATTTATAAACTCATTCGAGGCAATTCATACTTTCACTTCCAACCAACTCCTGCCATTCCAACCGCCAAGGTCATTGTCTATGCCGTTTCATGTCATCTCTTGAGTGGTAGATATTTCCATATGAAAATAATTGAAAATAGGTCTCAGCATTTCACCCTACCAATCTCCGATGGCCTCTAGGCAACCAATGCAGCCACGCAATTCCAGTTCAGAAGTGCTTGTTGTATTGGCCTTGTGGGATGGTCACTCTGACCCAATGAGCATCATCTCCTCTAACACTAAATGCCAACTCCAAATCTCCCACTGAAGTACACCAGTTGTTGCACTTACCGCTTAGTTTTTGGAAATCTTTTGATTTGTGTCGTTTAATTGCACAAAAACCCGGGTCCAACCGAGTCCGTGTTGAAACACATGGCGAAAACTTCTCGTTAGGTCTGGGCGGTTCCCGTGTCACTAAGTTGCCGAACACCGCAGCCCTGTCGAGGCTTTAACCATGTGACAAACAAAGGAGCCTGGCTTGTGCGAGATGCGCCCAAAGTATCGAATCAAAAAACTTGGAGAAGGTGAGATTCATCTGAGTCCAATCTAGTCCAATCTGCACACAATCAACCCCAAAAGAAAAGACTCATAGTCGTTTCACTTGTTGTTTCAGCTGTTAGACCATGACCTTGAATCCTGGATCTGCGGGGAAACGCGGAAGCGGAGAGCCTGCAATATCTGGATATTATCTGACAGCTTTGGCTATAGACAGAGAGGGATGAGTGACCCATGCGAAACTATATGACACAACTAAAATCTGAAAACAATATTATTTTGTATGTAAATGTGTCACATATATATGTATATATATATATACTATATGTATATTATATTACGTCTCTCGGTACTCTGACGTAGCCATTACCACACTTTAGGAGCTATAAGACTTTATGGCGTGAGGCATGTGGATTCTACCTGTCATCAACCCACGCAGTGCAGCCAAAGGCACTCTCCAAATGAGCTCGGAGCACCTGTATTGAGCCGAATCTGCATTTGGGTGTCTTGTGGTACTCACATGTGGTAGTACGAACGAATAAAGTACTACTTGGATACTACTTGGTACTATGATTGCGTACTATGTTGTGCGGGACCCTACCATGGGGAAGAAGGGACCAGGAATGTGCAGCCTGCACAACTTATTGGCATCTATAGCACACATATTGTGTATATCTATAATTAATTTATAATTATGTATACATATTGTTGAGGGAACTAGAGAAACTTAGAGGGAGAGAGAAGCGGAGGTCTGACATTCAGTCAAATGGTGGAACCTCTTATACACAAAGTCCGTGCAAACACCTGGTAGCCTGGTAGCCACTTCAGTCGAAGGAAAGGGTGGGCATTTAATGGAATGCAGGTACCAAGTCGTTGACATTCACACGACTCTTCGGAGCTTTGCCGAGGACATCAGACATTCACCAAGCCGATCCAATTCATTAACTTTGAGAAAGTCTTTTAACCAGACTGTACGTCATTCTCACAGGAACGATGCAACTCAACGAAGACATCGCTGCACACTACTGTAAATAAGATTCCTCTTGTATCTGAATCTATGTGTATATACATATATACACATGCACGCTCGGCTGATCTTCAAAGACTCCCTAATAGATCGATTCGGAAAATCTGCCTGAAAGCAAAAGCAACACAGTTCAGCAGCGCTCAAACCTGCAATTGGGAGGATGGATGCGATGGATGTGGTTTCGCAAGAACGTGTCCGCTTGTTGTCCTCCAAAAAATGTCTTCAACTCTCGCAACTTGTTTGTTTAGATCAAGCATGCTATGGCTGTTACGGGTGATCCTCCCCACCTGCAACTCTTAGCAAATTGATCAGTTGTGTCCAGGTGGGTCCCCAATGGTCCCCATGTAAGACACCCTCCAAACTACCCCTGCATTCCGCTGAGAATTTGCACCACAAGGCATCGGCAAAGGCTGGGTTGAGAGCCCTGGTGACATCGCTGGAGAGTCAAGATGAATGTGCTCTAATGCCATCATGACAGTCATGGGTTTTCTTTGGACCATGAGCCGGTTCCATGGATTTTGGTGTCTCTAATAATGTTTACATGTCAGTTGGCATCTTCTTTCTCACCAATAAATATGGTGCTTCCAAGGAATGTCCCCATCCACCATCCACCTTCGCTAGCCATGGCCTCAAAATAGGCCACAAACTTGGAGGTATCACCCTAACCATCACTTCCTAGACTTGGCGACTGTCCTGGATGACACTCTTTGGTTCCATCTGGGCCATCAACTGGGCCTGCCGGACACCATGACATGGGAGTTGCACCATTTTGATCCATGCATACTTCGGGCGTGAGGACTCAATGAGGACCCAAGGTCTTTTTTAAGCGTGAGTAGTGAGGTCCTATTTTTTTCTCCAAGAATTCTGCCATCCCCACCGTTGAGAGTTGCCATTTGATAGCACAAGTCAAGAATCTGCTTCATTCCCATGTGTTTTGTAAACCTCATTTGGGGGGAACATGAGGGGGGTTGGTCTAACAGCTATCAATATGTAGTATGTACAATCTGTGTATGTACTAATCTGTATAGAGTAGTTCATAATTTGCAGAATGCAATGGCGAGTCGTTTTGCCCTCTTCTGTTCAGCACCTTCTCCCCACTCGGCATCGTGAGGTTCAGCCTCAAGCGTTTCGCACAGGTGCAAATCTTGAGTTGAAAAACCAGAAGAAGACTCGAAGACTTCGCTCATTGACACTACATTGTTCTTGCTCATTTAAGCAGCAACCATACTCCAATCTGGGCTATACATGGCAATCATGTTTCCTATCAAAACAGAAAAGGTCTGGCTTTCATAGTTGAAAATCCATTTGTGTATACAAGAGGGGCATCTTAATGACAAGCCTACCAACCACAAATCTGGAACAAATAAATACAAATAAGACGAGGTAAAGTGGACCCCGCTTCTGAAATTAGCATCTGCTAGCATGTTGGAAACTTGCAAGTTTCATAATCCTTACATAATCTTGGACCCGACATGCAGGTTCAAACACGTGGTGTCTGCTGGCATTGACAATCCCACCAGCATCACGTGCTTGGATAGCGCTGCTGGCATTGCAATGGTGGAAGATACTACGAATTGGCAACTAGAAAAGTCGTCATGAGTGGATCATCTGGGATCATCTGGGATCATCTTCTGAAACTTCTGCACTTCCATCTCTTGCCATTGGCTGTGAAACTGCCCTCATGATATTGATCGGTGTCATACTACAGTGGTGCTGAATGTTTGAGTGCCTGAGAAATAGTGGTCTGCTCGTAGATGCAAGAGTGCAGGACAAAAAAAATATAATCAAATAAAAACAATCATGAATTCTGAATCATTAATCTAATCTCAACTGCTCCCATCAATGAAGCAACTATGCCGAGAAAGAGCAACATTTAACATGCCTCGTGCCTGGATTCACATTGGCTTGGTTTTCAAAAGCTTTGTGGCCCTAGCACCCAGCATAGGATCACGTAGGATCCAATGTCACATTTCCGCCGGGATGCTTGGAAGATGAAGCAGCGTGGAAGGCGGTCGTTGGAGTGTTGGGGCAGCAGTGACCATTGCAAGCAGAACTACATTCTGTAACCTGGCTTTGTTTGAAGTAACTACGACCGTTTTTGCAGGTTTCCCCTACCAAACTATATACCTGTTTCGCTCACGTCACACGACATCACTAGAATTCACGATGCTTTGGGATGTGAACAAAAAGTGGGCCCATTCTACGGAGGTTCGATGGAGGTTGCTTGGGATGGTGCACCTGTCTGTCCTATCCCACTCTGAGTCCTCTTCAAATGAAACGACATTAAATGCCAATACAGAAGCTCTAACGTACTCTAGTTAAGGCAATACTGGCAAGATCTGGCCCACAAATGATTTTCGTGTTTCAATTCAGACCTGAAAACCCCTGAAATGAGGGGAATCCCCCTACACCAAATTGCTTTTGGATGCCTTTGGGATGCCGTTGCCTCACATCTGTGGCTAGAATGAAGACCGATGGCACTATTTCCGAGCTGGTGAAGCAGTTGAACCCACGCCGCTCAGCGGTGTGTGCTGCAACTGCAGCCGCTGTGAAAATTCTGAAAATCGCCAAACTTGGCACAAAAATGTCTAGCTTTAGGTCTACTTGCTTGTCAATAAATCTAATGCTTCTCACCATCAGTCTAGTTGAAGCGGAAGTGCATCACATCTGCTTCTTGCACCTCAAGCCGGAATTGAAAAATAAATCTCTTCATCTTTCAATGCCTTCAGATTGCTTCCTATTCTTGCTCCACCCGTGTTAGCACAAGGAAATCGGGTTGCCTTGCTTAGTGACCCCAAAATGCTAGCCTGGATGGATGAACATGCCATGGTTCTTGTATGAAAGTGGCTGACAACTTCTCAACATGTGCCAACATGGACAAGATACCCAGGCTATTTTCATTTTGAAGAACACACATATGGGCCATATGGAATTTCATACTTCGTGTGTGCATATGGCGCATTGTTCCCAAAATGATCGTACAACGCAATTCCTAGAATGATGCCGCTTTGGGTAATCAAAAACACAGAAGATGTCCAAGCATGCCATTTGCCCACAAACTGTAGCACTCTGCAGGTCACTGCGTCTGTACACTTGCCTTTTAGCAACTTGGTTTGGACTTTGGACAAGTCTGAGGACTACAGTGACTACGACCGTTGCCCAAATCTTGCGCCAGGTTGTGTTTCATGTGATTCAAGTGCATGACAGGAAGCCATCATGGGAAGCTGTAAAAGCATGTAAAAACAACTAATGATTTGTCAATGTTTGAGTTGTAGACTTGTAGACCCCTAATAAGATTCAAATTTGAACACAGGACTTCTGACAGTAGACGTGCAGCCTGACAACATATTTACGACACGCGTATCCTATATACTCCGTACTGAGGTATCCAGTTTACACATCAAGTGTCCCAGCCAAAACATGTCACAAACACCATCCTTCTCCATTCTCCCACCGTTTTTTGTTGTCAGTGTGCATCTTAAGGGCAGCAGAAAGCCTGCTTTCTATTTGTGAAGAAGAATCTTTGCTGTGAAACTGAGGTCCTTGCCACATAATCCTTTCCTTCAATCCGGAGCTTGCCTTTCTCCTTTGCGCCCTGACAATGCAACATTCGAGATGAAGAGATTGGAGCCCTAGAGTCGTACTACGCAAGGTGTGCGGTAGATAAAGCAAAGTTTCATGATTTTTTTTCGGAAAAAAATCACCCATGGTAACTGCCCAATGTATTTTCTATCCATTCCAATCAATCATGACGGTTTGATGCAGATTGCTGATACTCATCCCCAGCTGTCTCCAATTCCCCTTCGCCTCCTCGGAGCCGCATTCCACAAAATCACTGTAGCTCACTGTGGCAGCCTGGGAATTCGGTTGAGTTTGTCACTGAGAAATGGCCCATCAAATTCACAGGTGCAAGATTTACATGTCATTTTTACATTACACAAAGGACGTAGATACAAAGATATGTAAATGTGAACATATAATGGTTAAATTGTCCCGATATCAATATGCTTTAAAGATGTAAGAGCTTGTATTGTACTATCTTATTACGCTTACTAGTGTGTGATTATTGTGCGTATACATCGCATTCATACTTATTCTTCATCTTCATCGTCATCCTTTCACATCTCAGTGTTCTCATCGCCATCACCGTTATCCTCCCATATCCTCCCTGTCGTTATTGTTGACATCCTCCTCCTCCTCCTCATCATCATCATCACCATCGTGATCATCATCGTCGCCGTGATCATAATCATCGTGGCATGGATGGACAAAAATACCAAGACCCGAGGCCACAGCAGCTTATATAGTCCATCCATGTTTATTATCTGTGTTTATCTAGGTTTACCTACCGCCCTCGGCCCTAAATTTTCGTATTCTGGAATCTACTGAACTACTCTATATCCGAGTAATCTCCTTCCATCCAATAGCCTAACAAACACAACCCAGCATTGAATTTTAGGTTGTGAGCCAGCATGGTGACATTGCGCACATGGAAGCGCCTTGATGAAGCCTTTCTCAAAATCCGTGTGGATCACTCCAGCAGCCTGAAATGGCAACAAATCTGTGGCGTGTTTTTTTCCAGGAATCCAATAGTCACAAATGATCAAAAAAACACTGCACTTTTAAAAATGGGATCTGACTTTGCCAGGGTGATTCGGATGCAATTCTTGAAGAGATCTACCAAAGACTTAGTATATACGCACTCTAATTGTGTGTCACGTGAGGTGTGACACCCGAATTTTCAGAGCCATTTATTGGGCTTCGTGAGAGCCAAACAAACATTACAGCCTTACAAATCAAGGTTTGCTGATTCAGTGGTTTGTTTGGGGAATCATTTCCTCGACACCGAAACCACAGTAACCACAGGTCCAGGGCTGCCTTCGGAGCCTTCCACCCTTCATGAATCGTCCACGCGCGAGACTCCTCTTGAAAGGTGAAGCAACATGGTGATGTTGTGAAGCTTGAAAATCTTGAAAAGATATTGAAAGCACAAAACTGTTCAAAGCTCTCATGCTCTGATCAGTTGTCTCGGAACATATGGTGACATGACACGCCATGATATGTGTATTATGCTTGTATCCCAGCGGGGCTACGGAGAAAAAGCAATCTTGCAGACCCTTAAGAAAGGAGACCCATGTCACAATCGTTCTCAGGAACATGTATGTGCACACGTGCTGTACATGTTTATGAAACTATGTACAGCTGTATAGTACAGCTGAGTACAACACGGCAAAGCGCAGATAGTGCAGTACAACTATGTATCTACAACCAAATATGAAGATCTAGCCAACCACTTGAACAGAAAAATGGTTTTTACATAATATGAGACTGATATATAAACTTGATACTTACAAAATCTGACAAGTAGTAGCTTTTCCACAGGCGTGAAACTTCTGGAATTTCTGGAACCTCAACCCGATCTCCTGTGGTCCGCATGTGAAGTAGGTTCGTAGACCCAGGGTCCTGACTGAAAAAAAGCACATCCACAAATGTCCATGAGTGGATGATCAGAGATGATCAAAGTGTGGTTGGGTGTGTAAGATCTTGCACGGCCCTGAGAATCCCTAGCTTTCCCAAGTGGATCCAGAATAACTGTACTCGCTTTCCATCATTTCCATCGAGCCGCTGGACACATCTCCAAATCAGCTGGCAATTTCGACACATCTCCCAAGACTCGTCCCCTAACTATCCACTGACTATCCACGTCAACTGATGTCTTGAGTGACCTGTAGGTGGCCTGCACCAAACTTCCACAGCCGCTTTCCTGGCGCAGGGCTGACGGAACTGCCACGTCTGGGAGTCGTTTGGTGGGTGAAACATGGGCCACGGTCAAGGAGTCAGAGGTCACCCTGAAAAAATGAGTCGACATCAGTAAAACGCGAACAACTTTGGGGAAAACTTTCATATTTCCTTTCTCTTTATCTTCCTACCTTCATCTACAGTACTTGAAAGTCCAAACATTGCCAAAGCCAAGGCAAATCAAATTCCTCTTCCTCCCAATCATCCCAGGAACATTCCTACCCTTCAATGTGCCTTCACACCAAGCGACTCCAAATAGTCGACCCTCTCTTCTTCATCGAGACCTTTGAGCTCGGCCTCCGGTGCTGAATGTTTCACCGGTCGTGCAACCACAACAAGAACTTGTGGATAATATCGGAGTAACTCACGGAAAAGTCTGGAAAAGCGCTTATTGAATGTTTGACACTGAGTTGTAAGAAGTGGATGGGGAATGACAAATAACATCTCGCAAATGCACAGGAGGGGAAAACTAGACTAAGCACATCCAAGCCATTTCCAGTCGCGTCCACGCAGAAGCTTGAGCCACCAACTCAGCCCCGGTGACTTGACCCCAAAGCAGGCCTCCACTTGGGCGGACACCACCACGACTTGATCTCCCGCTTCCGCGGCAAAGTCCTGCACCGCCTGCAAGGAAGAGGTGCTGTCCGGAGAGAATTTCCCAGGTGATGCCTCTTACAGAAAAACAGAGATTGACATAGATTTACCTCATGATGATGATTTCAAACGCACATGACATAGCTCGACTGTATACGAGGCTACCGCAAGACACTGATATCTCCCCAGGCTTCAAAAAAGCTTTCTGCATAATCGTCTAAGTTGTACATGATCTTGGAAAGGAAAAAACAGCTCACAAAAACAACAAGTCCGGAAACTCCTCCTTTTTCCAAAATTCCTCTGTTTGGTGAGTCTTGTGAGTTTTTTTAGATTAAGATCATGCCCAAGTTGCGCCTTCACGTAGTCATTGCCAGTTGAAAGGTCATCCTGACAGTTTACGTTTGTCATGTTCCTTTCAGCCCACCAACAAAACGGAGTCATCAGTCATGCAGTCTCCATTGAAATGAGACAAAATAATTAAGCTGTTCATAAATATCATAAATTAATATAAATTAATCAACATGCGATTCTCAAATGACATCATAATTAGAAAATTACACCAGCGTAGACCCCAAACAGTTTACAGTAAGCAAATTTAGATTGAAACCTGTGATTTTGATTTCTGAATATTTTGTTCTAGATGCGGCCACACCAACCAATACCCACCCCCCACTTGAAGGGAGACAACCGGAGACAACGGGAGACAAGACCACTTCAGAGCCCAAGAAAGCGGCCACACCAACCANAGTTGCATTAAGAACCCCAACAGTAAACTGTTCGGGGAAAAAATATCAACCAGCGAGGATGCACAATCCTAAGCAACCTCGCCCTCGTTACCTCGGCCACGTTGGCCGCATAGATCACTGGCTTCTGTGATAACAGGGAGAGGTCCTACCCAGCGGGACCCGTGGGCAGAGTTGGAGTTAAGTATATGCATCAATTACATTAACATATTATATATTTATTTATATATTATATTAACATAATATATTTACATACATCCAACAAGTATTTTCTGTATATAATCACCGAATTCACCGAATGACATGCGAGTTATATACACATGCATCAGGGAAACTGCAATTTATGATACTCTTGTTCAATGCTGGTGAAAGACAACCCACTTCCAGGCCACATCCCACCGAGCATCCCATAGGATAAAAATTTCCGAAGGCAAGACAGGGAAGCGTGAGGCTTCTCCAGACAAATAGATATCCACGTGTATGTAAACATTGCATGTGAATAATATATATGTCATGATATGATGGACACAACTGACAATTGTATTGTATGACATCTTCTTTTTTATTCATGATGCTAGAGCAAGCAGTGTAAGTTGTAAGCAGTGTGGATAGGTGATTGATCAAAAACGCGTTGGAAGGGGATGTTCATGCAATTCTGCACTACGAGGAGTTTGATGCGGAAACACTATCATTGCATCTGCGCAAGGTTGAGCAATTGAGGAAGGAACAAACACATGAAAATTAAAATTCTAAAGACCTATCGTCCCATCACCATGTGAAACCCCGGGCGCCGGGTGCCTTTAACGCCTCAAGCTCCTTTTCTGACAAACCCGCTCCACGCGCTGGTTTCCCTTCCTGCGAAAGGGCTATTAGTTTTGCCAATAACAAGCCCAAGCTTTCGGAAATCCCTTTTCATCTTAGCTTCTCGGCAGCACCGGTGAAAATTACATGGCTCTTAGGCCTCGGTTTTATCCGAGGGCCAAAATACTCGCAAGGAGCGATCCTATTTGGAAAGGTTCAAGTGTGGGAAGGGAACTGATCCATCGCATCCACCTTTCCAATATTCATGGATTGGAGAACTGATCAGCAAAAACTTGGTGAATGGTATTGTCCGATTCAATGGTATGCGATCCTTCATCAAACCTAAATTGCCAATCCTTTGCGAAGCATTTGCTAGCTAAGAATCGTTCATGAGAGGATCCGTTTAGTAACCCCTCCCCCATTTCTGAGTCTATCTTCTGAGTCTCTGAATTGAATGTGTTTCAGAAATAGTATTACAAAAACTGAAGTGTCGGGGGAGGATTTTTGTATTGAAACCCTGGCTATTGTTGTCACACTTTTGGGCCAAGACTACTTTATGTATTGCATTGTCACCCACTTTACTAGAAGATGCTATCATTTGAATTATAAAACCCATATTGAAAGAGGTCGGTGGTTTTGATCGCATCATCACCCGGTGAAACCCCGAATCATGCAATGGTCACCCTGCTCCTCCAAGGCCTCTAAGACCTTCTCCAATGCCTAGAAGCTCACCAGTCACCATGAAACCGACGTGAAAGTGACAGGAACAAAAGGGGTGTAGGAAGCAACACGGGATTTGGATGAACTGTCAAGAAAAATTGCGATTGGAGAACACGACCATGGATCTGGCAATACTCAACCAAACAATGATCGTTTTCAAAATCTATTCGATAAGAAACATGTGTATATACTTATTTATTTATCTATTGGGCAAAAACATGCAAAAACTGCCAATCACGAATTGATTTGCGATAGATTCCGTAAACCCATTGAAAGGAAAATCCAACATGTGGAGACATTACAAATCTGAAAAGTGCTAATCCATTTATGCAGTAGTGCAAGAGCAATGAGATGAAATATGCATGAAACATCATAAATCTATCTGATGCCAAATTGTCAGACATCCAACTACAAAGAAACAACATAGGCAGGGCAAGAAAAGTTAAGAAACCTGAATAAACGTCAATGTCAATGATAATTAACGTTGAACAAAAGTGAAAGGGGCACAAAGTAGTTTTGGTACAATGGAAACCATATGGTAATGATCTGTTGCAGGAAATAAACAAGTGGCTTCTGCATGCAGAATGTATTGGCTACAGGTGAAATAATATGGTCACACAAAAAAAAACAAAAGAAAAATCGCTCGGCCCATTGAGACAAGAAATGACTTCATGTCTTAAAAATCCTTGGCTAGTGAATATATCCAAGAGCTGCTCCAATCCCTATAATCTATCTCAGAGAAAAATTGAAAACGCTGCGTAATGCATATTCTAAAACACCACTGAAAGCAAATCACAAATGTTTTTTCACAAAAAAAAACATAGATGCATATGCTTATTGAACATGTTAGTTGCTGCAATGAGGTAAACAAAAAGTGTTTTAACCATAATATATGTATACAATCTATATTATAATCTATATATATATATATATTTTCATATCTATACATGACACTATTTTTTTTGTCCATTTGACGTCTGGCCGCTGGCCTAAGTCTTCCTAGAAGTTTCCTACAGATGCAAGGTTGCTCCCGAAAGATCGATGCCTGCTTTTCTTCCTTTGCACCTTTGACCTGGACGAACACAAAGAGATAACACACTTGTCGGCGCGTTGAACATAACATGGGTCAATTTTTTAATATGGGCATGTCTCGCAATGAGGACCCCAAATCGCTTCGAAAGTTGTTCTCTTGTTTGAAGAATCAAGGGTTTTGAGGGCTCAGAATTTTAACACACGGGCACATTGCATGAGAAAAAAGTCTAGAGATCATGGTGTCCGATGAAAGCCATGTCCACCAACATCAATCGTTTTACCCAACCGTTCTGCAAGGTAAATCACTAAAATCTGTACAAGAATCCATTGTTCTTGGGTGCAATTGCTCATAGTCGAAGAAAGTTTGCAAAAAATCAAGCGCCTTCAACAATGGCCCATGCTGTTCTATCTTGCCCCATCCCCTATGACCGCTCTGCCCTGCATTAATCTCTATAGTGTCGAGTCCTTTTCGGTCCTTTTGATATCAGTGCTTAAAGCTCGCACAGCTCATGATTCCTTCCGAAACAGTGTTTGGATGTCCCAATCCTCCGCCCTTCGCCTGGCCGACCACTTCTCTTTCAACTTTCTTCAGCCGCTTCGTGCACTGAACGCGTTCAAGACATTCAGGCGAGGCAGGTCAGGAGAAACTCTGGTCTTGACAAATTTCACTTGTTAAATTCGCTCACACCAAACTCTGGGAATTCTTCTCATTTTCAGGATGACATTCAAGGATATTCAATGCTTTGCCGCGCTTGGAAGCTGACTCTAAAGACTCTAAAACATGATTCATCATGATTTAGTGAAAGAGTGAAAGATGCATGTTCGAACACCAAAATAGTTACAAATAACAAAATACACTATTTGTACCTGCTATAGATATTGTCTTTTCCGTGATTTGCAGGTGTCCCTAGTAGACACCCTGTATTTGCAGCCCCCCAAACTCCCTTGACGTCCACCTGATCTGCATCGGCAAAAATCAGTTCCAAGCTGATGGTCTCGATATCCTTGCAGCGCTCTGAGTTTTGAGATGACAAGGTCCATGTCACCAGGATACTTCTTTCAGCAATGCCACCGAGGGTCTCTTACTGGATCCACGGTTCCATCCACGTGAGTCACCTAGGGGAAAATACCCCATGTGAGATATCCAGGAGAACAAAAAAAATGCTCTGAGTTTCCAACATCCTCGTCATCAAAGCATCGAATGACATGCACGATGGCATCTGACGTCTTGCTGTGGAAGGGCTGTGAATGTTCTATCTACAAGGGAGCTGGTCGATCGGTTCAGGTCAGTCCCCGAAAGTATGCAACCCGAGTCTGCGAGAATCGCCAGAGCTTCTTTCCAACCATCCCACACACCCCACGGTGTGCGGCACCTACGTTGCGGATGTTGCCCAAAAATTGGTTTCCAAGGCCCTCTCCTTTGGAAGCACCCCTTAGCCGAGGAAAAGGCAAACGACAAGGCCGGTGATTCGACTCCGGAAGTATGTTTTGCCTATTTCCATACTTCAATCATGTAATTCTTAAAGCATTCCTCAGAAACAGAACAGCTACAGTAGAATAAACTGAAAATGGTTCGTGCTGGATCGTCCGGAAAGTCAACAAAAGGAGATGGATACAATGAAACATATCGGGCATATAGCAAGTTTCTGTGATTACATTGAATTGAAGCTGATGGAAACAATCAACATCAAAAGGAATCTGCTTTTTTGTTCGGGAAAAACAACCCAAGCACACCCAGTAGCTCGCCAGAAACTATCAATGCACCTCACCAATCCAGCAATGTCCACATATTCGATCATCTGCGGCATGCAGAGTGATGGAAGATTGAAAAAAGTGGCTCGTTCCCTCGTGATGGATTGACAATGATGAACGGTTGCACGATATTGATAGGTCTTGCTGTGCCGCCATCACAATCACAGCTATGAGCATCAGTATCTGACAAGGTGCCAATAATCATGGAAGTATATCAAATCGATATACATATATATACATTGATACAAATGACACTAGTAGAAGCAATCTTGATACACAAATTGGGATCGATCGAGATCATCTGCTGATGGTTTGTTAGGATTGGAATAACTTAAAGTTGTGCAGGATGTCTTCCATCAACAGTATCATGATGATCCCACGTGTACTAGTTAATGACCTGGCGGGTATGCAATGAATCAAGAATTATACTGTATTACAAAGGAATGTGCATATGGTAGGCAAACCCTATCCTTGTATTTCGATATCATTGCTAGATAGAGTCTTCTATCGTACTTGCACGACTGTGGCATCGATTTTCAGGTTTGACATACCCTTGGGTATCACCTTTGAAGCACTGGGAGTCGTCACCTCATGAATGATCTTCTGGGACTTGGCCAGATTTGCCAGCGTTTCCAAGCGCTCATCTGGAACCTCCCGACAACGCGTGCATGAAACTTATTGGGAATACGGAATCCGCACACAAAGTGAAAGTGCACTCGCAGCATAGACATGCATGCACCTATATGCACCTCCTGTTTTTGACGCTGCATATCAGCTTTGTCGTTCTGCATCGCAAATTGCAGGATGCTTTCACTGACCCTGCACCGTCTTTTATTTACTTCTCTTAGCTTTGAAGCTGGGTCGCGATCAGCTCCCGCAACATGCAAGTTGCAATGGTGTGAGCATCCCTTCAGGATCCTCGGGGGGTGACAGGCAGCCGCCCCATTCTTTGAAGTCTGGCCATTGACTGCATTGACTATGACGAAGTTGGGACCAACAAAGCAGCTTGAATAGAGTCAAATCAACAACGGATGTCTAACACACAGCGACGTCAACCTACTCTCTTGTGTGGCTCAAACTGGAAGCCTGCATGCACGATTACCGCCATGGTGTCTCCCGACTGGTGCGGTTTGCAGGTGCTTGCGGACAAGCGGTGAGAGTGCACGTTGGCTCTCCCTCCTACACGTTGCATGATATCAAAATGTAATCACAACTAGTACAAGGAAAATATTTCTCAAACGGTATTCATTTACAGTTTGTACATCTAGTCACTTAGAATGGCATTATGGCCCTATGGCATTAAAATTCCTTAAACATAATACATGTACAATATTTGTAGGCCTTGTCCAGCGTGATCGCTCATCACTTCGAGGACTGGAGGGAGAGTTCACAGGCCTTCGTCTGTGCAAGAACGAAGCTAGACACTGCCCCTCAGAAACTCCGCGATTGAGTCATCTGGCAACGGCGAAGCTGTGGTCGAATATGTCATGCGTCGAAAGAGAACGGAGTGATCAGTTACTCAGTTGCTTTCAAAAGGATTCGAGATAATTGATCGATCTTGTTGCGAGACAATTCGTCATCAAATTCCTGTCTGATCCATTCTTGAAATGAACATTAATGTACCATCATACCTCATCCATGTTCATGGGTTCAGGATCTATCAATCAAGGCCTCGATGGTGTTTTCCGGACTCTTCAACACGAATCATCTATAGCAACTATGGTAGTCATTGTCAATACTCGCTCAATGTGACTGATTCACAAGAAACATTGATGCAAATCATCAACAACACCATAACTGCGGAACATGTCCACACCGACAAACAACACAAACAAAGACCCCTTTCTTGACTCCAAAATGTGGCAAGCGTCAACCATTTGTAATTTGGACCCATTCCATGTCTCACCCATGCTATCATTTGCATTTTCCAGGACTCATGATATACAAATAGCAAAATAGCAAAGGTCTCAGGGCTGTTTAGGTTTGCAGATGTTAAATCCTTGGACTATGAATGGTTCTGAAGGAGGCACTGCTTGTGTAAGAGGGCAATGTCTGCAAAACCACTGCCAAATTACAAATCACTGAACTCAATGGCTGATCCTGGCAGCTGAAATCGCCTGCACCCTGTATTCTCTGACTTCTGCTTCACCTAGTGTGACTCGACGCTTGCCACCTGAGATCCAAATGCTGATTTGCCAGATTTTGTTTGAACATGCGTGATCTTTTCCGACTTTGTATATCTTCCTTTCGTGACACAAGTATACTATCCCTTGGTTCTTCTGAAGCTCACGTCACTTCCCCCATGCTGATTCCATCTTTCCACAGCTGCCCCCCGCTGTGCGGTCATCTCAGCTTGAAACTTCGGCATGAGATCATAAACAGACTAGCTCGTTCCTGCCAGGTGTCCCATCTTGTCTCAAAAAGATTTCACAAACGGATGGGGTCCTAGAAGACCAGTGACAACTGTATCAGATCCATGTGCGGGCTTACGGATCGAGTCACCCCAAAAAAATTTGGCATCAATCCACCTGACTTGTCAACTTCTATTGTCGAACCATCATCCCTTGCACCCTTTTAAAATTCCACAGTGAATCGTCCTACCTCCTTCCATGGTATGAATCCCCCCAATAAGCACCCTTACCATCCTACCACCCCCACCGGTGAAAGGCTCGCCTCCTCATCCAAGGTGGCAGTGTCGAAGGTTGCTCGTCGACTGCCCTCCTGGCTCGCTCCATGGATCCAAATCGCCAAACACACAAATGGTGCCTTTTTAGCGTTCCTTTATGTTCCTTTAAAAAAGGGGATGGAAACCATCATCTTATTTCATCTTATTTCTACATATTTCCATATTTTTCATACACATAGACTAGACTTTCGTCGCCACATGTATTTTCCAGTTTTGCTTTCATGTGTTCTCCCAAGACCCAAGATTGTGGGGTTCACAGCTGCCATCGCCAAAACTGTAACATGGATCGGTCCTTGGTCGACAAACCTTGGAAGCTCTTGCTTCTGAGGATGGATTTGCCCGGAGATACTGGGGATGTGACATCCTGCGCTCCACACAAGATGAATGTTCAAAGAATCACACTGCAAGACTTGGGTGAGCACTTTCCTAGCTCATTTTTATGACTTCCCCATGTCTGAGTCGTTGTGCTCATGATGCTTCTTGCTCGATTGTTCCAAGATGAACACAAAATGCATTGCGAAGTGATGGTGTTATGATGTTGTTTGCAAAAATGAAATTTCCGAATGTCAATTCAGAGCATTGCCGCGTTGCCCCTTTATCCTCCAGCCAACAGTTCCCAAAAAAGGATGCTAAAGTTACTACAACTGACTTGTGCGTAGGGCAAATGGATTGACAAAACCAGATATGCGCGCAAGGCACCTGGTTCACAGTTCTAGAATGCCTCAGCCGTTTCGCATCTAGAAATTTCAACCCGGCATGAAACAGGAGACTGAAAAGGACAAAGCAGAAAAATGATGCAGCGCCGGGCTGGCAAATCACAAATTCTGACGAACCTGAACTCATGTGAATCCATTCATATCAACTTGTTCATGAACAATCTCCTGAACATCATCTATACCACATGTCACTCCATAATACTCTACAGCTTACCATGCAATATGATATCATACGAAGTTCACCGTTTCAGCCCCAGGCTTGAAATTTGGCAACTCATCATGGCTCTCCTGAGTCAGTCAAAGCGTCACAAATGTTGCTATGGAGTGATTCTCCCAACAAACCTGCATGAAATGAAAAGCAAATCATGCCAATTGATGGTTTGTGATTTGTAATTATGGATGGTCAAGGAGACATGTTCAGGTTCAAAATATTAGTATTTGATAGTAGCAAGCTGAGGGCCCCAACACGTTCTCCTTTGGGAGAATTTGCACTTGTTAGAAGTGTCCTGGAAGCTGGGACACTCCAAAGGATCACTACTTACTACCATAACGGTCACTCCGATGCTCCAAGCATTCTTGGAGCGAAACAGAGCTGAAAATCATGCACACCTGAAGGAAATCATCCGAACAAAGTCAGAGCCAAGACAACATGCGTATCCAAAATCATCAGAGTCATCCAAAACCGCCACCACCAACATCCACCAACTATCAATCCCGCAATCCCCTGTCCTGCCCTTACCCGGCTTCGTTGGACCCGCTGCGTTCTTGTTCGGCGAGCTCTCTGGCCTCGTCTTATCATAGTCTCGTTGACCAAAAAAAGGGAAAAAGCTTCACCTCGATGGTTGTGGAATCATTTGTCAAGCAAGATGACTTTACGAGCCGCTGCAGCCATAATAAAGAGTACAGGATCAAACACGGCCAAATCCACTGGCAGTCCCCTACTCGCTGATGTCGGCAGTACTTGCGACCTCAGTTTTCGAGAGTTTCTCTGCTTCATCGGTTCATCAGTTTCAATGAGCTCACAAACATCACTTGAAACCAAAACGACCAATTCCATCCACATCGTCCAATTCCGTTGTTCACTCGGATTTCACGTCCCTGATCGGAGTTTCGACTTTCGAGCTTCCACTCTTAGCTTCGAGTGGAAATTCGCCCATTTCACCAGAATTGAGCATTGGACACAGCCCATGCCACGGCGGCAAAAAAGTTTAGCGTCGCAGGGTGTTCACGGCGTCCAGCCTTGAGGTAAGCTTTGGATCACGTGTCGGTTCAAACTTCACAAAATGTCTACAGAGTTTCGATGGATTTTGTGATCACAAAAGTCTAAAAGTGAGTCGACATTCAATAACTTGCTTGTAATATTTTTATGTTTCATCTTCTTTGCAATCAAAATTTGATCAAATGCTTAACCCTTCCAGCTGAGGGACGAAGATGACCGGGTGACGTCCGCGTTGCGGGCGCAGCGGTTTGGTTTACTTGAGCCGAGCCAAAGCAAACGTCCTGTTTCTGAGATAACTTGATGGAATTTGTACATATTTGTACCCATCTTCAACAGCAATGTGTTGACCAACTTTAAGTTGTCATGCGCCGGTTTACCTACAGGCACCAGCCTTAAACTAATAGCATTCAGTTTCACGCGTATCCCACGGCTTGCGACATGCAATAGAGCCAGCACGCCAGCACGCCTTCGCTTTCCCCATGTTCGGGTCAATGGTGCAAAACGGAAAGTTTCCAGCTTCCGCCTGCAGATTTCTGGCAGATGTGTCCATGTCGCAAAAGCGGTCGATTTCGTGGTCACTTCAAGGAGATCGCAGCGAGCTGCGTTTTTTTGTTCCCACAAAACGAAGCCATGGCATAACGCAACTCATCTGAGGTATGGATTGTTTTGTCCATACCGAACTCGGAAGAGGAGTCCTGGGTGCACCAGGAAACCGAGCGTCAGCAAGCTGTAAAGAACAGACAGATGGTGTGGATTCACAGAAGTTACCGTAACTCTCAGTTTCATCCTCCATGTGAGGCTTCAAAAACTGACCCGTTTCGTTGAACTGCCACGTGTCCTTTTCAAAAGCTGCTCCCCTTAACGCCGTTCAGATCAACACCAAGCATCAAAGGCAGATCCCAGAAGTGCTTGCAAACCCTTGCCTTGCAACAGATTCCTCCAAGGAGTGAATAATGGCTGGGTAGGACGTCTTTCAAAACCAAATCTCCCAAAACTACACAAAATAACTTGGAGTCCCGTGCCAAACAATTTGGATATCCCTTCATTGTGCGACAAACACCTGCTGTACTATGCTGTACTATGTTGTACCATACTCGATCATTATAATACAGATTGACTCCTGCAGCTCATCCCACCTCCACACCAACCTTATCATTTTTTGTAACTCCTTTCATGAAAAACATATGTATACAGTATACATACAAATGTCATCAACTGATTTTGAATTTAAATGCACATATTGCATAGAGATACATTGTAAAACCAGCGTTTATTGCTGGGGATATGGTCATTCCTTCAGGAACAGAAAGAGTTTTGGGTGCTGAAACAACTTCCTTGATCCGGTTTGTGGTCCAAATGTCATACGAACAATTCCATCCACTCATTGGGACCTTAATGCAGGCATATCCAACTCCAACTTTCATTTCTCAAGTAAGTTGAACGGTCTTACAACACTTGCTGTAGACGGAAATGTACAATAGTAACAAACCCTTACGACGAATCTCAGAATGTCAAATAGCAGCAAACATATCCATATAGTTCGAGGTTTTCCATCAACATTTCAGTGCAGTGTATGTTTTGGTGCCTTTTTCAGCATCCCTTACAGAAACACCCAAGGCAAGTCCTGAGAGCTGTTTGGAAGGCACCCAAAATCTGTCGACGGGCTCTGGGATTCACACGCCTCCACCACACGAAACTTCAAAGAACAGTGAAGACGTCCACCATCTTTCCAGATCACATCACTTTTGATAACATCAGCATGAGTCATATCACAAAAATCAGATTTCGTCAGACTTGGCATTTTTCGCTCTGACTCTAAGAACCTGCTAACTCTGCACATAAAGACTTGAGACATCTCTCCAGATAGGGGACTCCAAGACGTTTGCCCCAACACGCCCACCTACAGGTGTTCAAATGCGTCTCAAAGGGATCTTCGATGCATAGCGGCGCCACGCGCCAGGCCCGTCCCCTACAACTTCGCGGCAGAGCTCGTGACAAACGCACCGAGGCAATCCAGCAATCCCACCTACGGCTGACTATGGCTGGGCGTGGATGAATTCTGAGTGGCTATGTTTCAGGGAGGTCATATTGAAGAAATGATTTGCATGTTTCGGTGCTATTGTGAGGTAATCAATAAAGATCAACAAAGTATGCAAAAAATATAAAGAGTCATTCCCCACAGTGAGAGTGGCAAGTTGAAGGTTAGGATTGGGATCTTCGAGAATAATGCAATAAAACATGTAATAATGTGATAATCCTTGTATCACCTAAAGCATCCTAAACTCATCGATGCGGTACCAGACTTTGACCGGCCCAGTCAAGGTTTTTCTGGTCCAATCAACTGCCATCTTCAGTGTCTTTCGGGCAAAAAAGCATGCGGCCGATCCACTGCCCCACATTCAATACGTTTCTACGACATCACTCGCCCTTTTCGAAATGAGCAACAGATTTTGCAGGCAGCACAACACGTTTAATTAAGTGTCAAAAACCAACAGTCAACAACCAATCAGATTATCATCAACTGAAAACATAATCAATTAAATCACTATGTAATACTGTCTGTGAAGAAGAAGGACAGGAAAAGGAACAGGCGGAATATGAAAGGAAACCACTTGTCATTGCTATGAAATTCTACAAGCCAACACAGCCTGATGCCACCACTCTTGGCTGCCTGCACTTCACAACACGGTCAATTTCTTGCCATCTCCACCAAGACACCTGAAGCTGCCCACAAATGCAAAGAATTCCAAGAAATTGCGGCCCAGCTCTTCATCTGTCACCTTCTCTCCATTCCATGCTGTGGGCTTTGTCAGCTCGCCCCTTTCGCTTTCAGAAATGCCAGTGGTGCTCAGGTGAAGGGAGGAACCACGAAGTTGAAGGAAAAAGATCACCAGCAAAAGGACAGAGTAAGTGCTTAATAAGCCATTGGGCGAATCATTCACTCCTGGCAGGTTGGAAAGAATTGAGAGAAGCCAAGGATCCATATCTTCCAAACATTCCAGTACCAAACCAAAATCGAATTTGGCAGGGTAGATTCTACATCTTGAATACCTCTTGATGGTTGTCCATGTCAGCAACTCACAAACTCACGGAGCACGGAGCACCTTGAATCTTGCTCCAGGTTGCCACACAACTGCACAAAGGAACCACCAAGGGATCATTCTCAGCACAGTGATGTAAGAAAGTTGTGTTCCAAAGTCCACACAATGTGCCCAGGGACAGATCAAACCGGGTCTGCTGAATCTTGCCACGGAGGATGGGTATCCTCACGATGTTGCTCATTCCCACAAAAACAAATACAAATGAACAAAAAATGCACAACAACCTTGTGGTTGATTGCTCAAATTCAAAATGCAGGGGGTCTTGCACCAAAACCCCCCTCAACACTCATCCAAAATCTCTCCTCGCATTGGCAATGCATTGAAGCTCTTCAGCACCAGCAGCTTGCAAAGCCATCTCACAGGCATGAAGAATCATCGGCACATCGTCGCGTGAGACTTCACGGTTTCCTGGTGAAAAGTAGGGACCCCAATGGTCCAAATCAAACAAACAAGCAGAAACCAACTGGTTTGGTGAGTACACCGTGCTATGCCTAAAGTGCTATGCCTAGTGTTGCTGCGTGCATTGGACCAAAGCAAGGATCGTCAATATCTCATTGAGCATTCCAAGACTTGCGACATAGTCTTCTCTGAATCCAAAACTGCACTGTCTGCACGAAGAGGATTGCAAACTGAAACCAGACAAATCGGGAAACAAACGTTCATCCATTTTCGCTCCGGTGTTTGTCGTCGTGTCCTCTGCCATCCAAATCCAACAGCAAATCCAGGTCGGAATCGCGTCGTGCAAGACCACTGGCTGAGGTGCCAAAGATGGACACGGAAAACTTCCTGAGTAGCATGCAGCCTGTGGACTCAAGATCAACGCTTTGATGGTACTTTTGAATATCACCTTGAACGCAGCAAAAGCCAGTAGTCTGCAAGTTATCATAATTTTATATATGTAATTATGTAATTCAATATAAATTATCCATCCGTACCACCTCCAAAAAAAGGAATGTTGACCTTCTGACATCTGAATGCAGTAAAAAACTAGTCATGACTAGGCATTTCTTTCAACTCTTGCGTCAAATTGAAAAATCCCGTGCAAGCCGGATGCAAAGCAGCTCGGATGACAGCTTTTTGTCTTTGCATCAGTCTTGGCCAGGGGTTTCGTAATTTTCCTTTTGGGGGTGTTCCTTTCGATCGATTTGTTTTTAAACATCCAATGCTCTAAGCAACAAATACCAAGGTCACCATCTTTCCAACATCTTCATCCACCTTCAGCTTTCAGCCAAGCTTCGGCCATGCATCTTTCAGCTCATGCAGGGCTCGCCTTGGAGGTGAACAAGTTCGGACACCGTAAATGAAGTTCATCAACCCGTGCAAAGCTATAAAAATGTTCCAAAAAACGCCTCATTTGAGCAGTGTCTTTTGTTTGTAGCCTGCCATATACACTAGCAACATGCCTACACAGCGGCCTCCACATGCATGTGCGGATTGGGGAGGGTGCCTTATGCCGGCGGGGTTCTTACAGCAGGTGCCTGTACGCGGCTGCCTCTGAGCTTACGCAACAAAAACCCACATTGCCTCGGCAAACTGTGAAATATCGGGTCAACAGCCTACGCAGCTATATATATATATATTATATGGAAGATTACGTTGGTCATTCAAAAATGAAACTACTCATTTAGGGTGGATGAAATCAATGAAACAATTTGGCATACTGTCAAGAAATCCCGGAGCTGTGCGAACAAGCCGCCGAATCACCGCAGAAACATTCCAACGGTGTTCAATGTCCTGTCGCTTTGAGAAGCTGTGTCGATACAGGACAATTATTTCTTATGGTCTTATTAACTGAAAAATCCCAAAAAAACATAAAATGGTAGATGAATTGAGGGTTTTCTGGCCTGGAAATGTCTGCAACCTACATGATTTGTGACAGGCTTCACTGACAAACGATGGTCACGCACAGACTATTTCCTGTCCTGGGCACGTGGGCCGCACCTCTCCATGAAGCGCTTCATGTCCTCGCCAATCCTGGAATTTGAGGCGAAAGCCACACTCTGTTAGGATCACTCTCGCAGCATCTAGGTCAGTGTTTCGGGGGATTGTTCATATACCTCTTGACAATTGGCCTTTGTTGAAATGTGAGTCAAGTTGATATCTTTTTAGAAATTTGCCATGTGAGCCACCCTAATTGCATGACAAGAATGAATATTCTATTTTGCAGTGTTTGGACCGCTGAGCATGTCGTATTGAGGGAATAATGGAAATGTAAAGACCTTGGCCTACAAGGAGGGTAGCCCTAGAGGGGCAAACGATACTCGTGTTTTGAATCACTGGGCAACCTTTCGGCCCCTGGTCGTCGACTAGACAAAAATGTGACTATTACATATTGCCATCATATTACATCATATTACATAATAAATAGATACCAATAGTTATATAACAGTGGTATCAATCGCAGTCTCACTTGTGTTTTACTGGGTGAGTTTCCAATAAACCTGGTCTTTCGTTGACCAAATCGCTCCCAAATAAGACATGTTTTCAAAGCGGTAGGTACCTATTTTCGTCGCCCAGTCTCTTTCTGAAAAGCATGGGATCGCACGGAACCTTCGGCAGCGTAGCCTCTTGAGGAAGTCCTTAGACTGGACACAAAAATCAGGGAAAGATGTGGAAAGGCTGTCCCAAAAGTTGCTCGCAGTCGAAGAAATCACCCAAAGATTGACCCTTCGATTTCGGGTATGTATGGTTCTTCGAAGCATGCGGAAGCCCCTTGGCCTTCGCCTCTCACCTCTTGTTCAGGAAACGTGTTTCTTACGGAAAAATGCTTCAAACGAGACCTCTTTTCATTGAACAGCAAGGTTTTCTTCACTTCATACTTGATAATTGTGTTATCATCCCTCCACCCAGCCGTGAGTTGTGACATGCTTCCAAGTTCGACGCCAGGCGCTGAACTGCTTTGCTGTTTGCATATTTCATGGTATGCAAGACCTGACAAAACAACCCAGAGATGAACATGGATGTCAGAGATAATTCTCAGGCATACTGAGGTTGCCTCAAAATAAACACATGGAAAGGAAACAGAGAAACAGAATAGTGTGGCAGTTCTGATGTTAACTTCAAATCATTTCAAATGTACAGCGTTGACTCACTCTCATCCCGCCCAAGAGTCGCCTTCCACTACACTAAAGGGCCGCGGAACCCGATGACGCGCTGGCAACTTGGCTTCCTGGCAAAGTTGAAATCCCGCAGCTATGATCCCAGCGGCGCTTGCAGGAGACGTTTCTATTTCTTGGAAATTCATGGATTTTTTGGAAAGTGTTCCAAATGCAAATATCCTCAACTGAGATCACCAAGCCAACTGTTGACTGAAAACTGGAAGCTCACAAAGAGAAATTCCCAGTCCTCCGGATCAGCATCAGCTTGTTCACCCTCCTCTGCTTCGCTATCCTGTCAAAGTCTCCACCCTCCCACGGCGAAAATATCTGGATGAAGTCAATCTGAAGTGGATCAGGTAAATTTATGTAAAGTTGACATTCCTATGGATAAGGACAAACAGACTTATGAAAATATCCAATATGAAAATATCCCATCCAGATATTTGTAGGGATTCCCCTCACGCATTCCATTCCAATCCCAATTGAACAGAGTCTGAGTTTTATATTGTCATCATCAAAGTTTCGCCATCTATCACCCCAAATCCCCACCTCTTCTGGCTCATTTTTTCGCTTCGGCCCAACCTGCAGTGGTCGGGGTTGCTCCAGCTTCGTCGCACCTGACTTGTGACCTGCAGGTCTACTTGTAATGAAAGGATGCAACGGGGAACGATCCATGTGGACATATCCTAACTGCCTACACTACTACATTTGAAGAAGATTCCGCAATGTGGCTCATGAGGTTGTTTCTGGCCAATTCTGGCTTTCAGCCGAGACACACAAAGCAATTCTGTCTCCGGTAATTTGAAACCAGGCAGTGTATTTCCTGACAAACTTCTCCAGTGGTCCCAAGCCGTAGTCACGCCTTCAAAGAGGATAGAAGGAGAGTGGGGAACAAAAGAACAAAGTACATAGCCAGATTTCATGACTTGAAATACTAGCATCGGCAAGCATCTGCAAGCATCCTGATTCGAGGCTCTTTGACTATATCGACTAGAATAGAACCCAACTTGCCAAGCTGCCAATTGATGTTGTTTCGCAAGGCAGCAATGTGTTCTGATGAGCCCGGTTGAGTCTCCAAGCGTTCCGCCAGCGCATGCAATGCACCTGTGTCTCATGAATTGTGGACAGCGTGGATATGTGGAGCCCGAATCAAATGCAGCTCTCAAAAACCTCTGTTCAAATGAATTTCTTTGATTGTCTATGCGTACAATTCATTCGAAATGATTCAACTTGAACCCCAACATGGATGACTTCAGTACCAGAAATGACCAAAACCATCCAAAACCATCAAACACTTGGCCACTTGGCACCTTTCTCACTGCGATCCTTGTCTTCCCAACGCACATCGCGCGAGGCAAAGCTGGCATTGGAGACTCGAATTCCCAGTTCTAATCCTGGAGTTTGCCATGCCTTAAAAAAGCCGAACGGTGAAGGAGTCCAGGAGTCCAATTCCGAAGCAGAGGAAAACATTTTTTAGGAAAATCATCTGACATGACTTGAAGCTGTTGGACGATGATCATCCTGAGGACATCTGCAACAGTAAGCAGAACCAAAAATGTCGTAGCATGGCTTCGGCAGGAAGAAGAAGATGAGCTTTGGCCGGCCCTTTCCGAGATTCGGCCATTTTGTGCACCCTTTCATTGAACATCATCAACCCTGTCTGTGCTCAATTCAAACATCATCCCAAAAACCCTCTGCAAATAAAACAACCCAACAGTCGCTCGTAGGACTGTTTGAACTGACTGAAAGCAAGTTGCCCACTCCAACATGTCTCCAACGTGTGGAGCAAAATCATTGGTCCAACGTAGATGTCTCATCACATCGACAAAACTCAGAAAGTGTCCTGTAGAGGAAAGGTGTCACATGGAAAAAGTGTTGGCTTCGCAAACTATGTACCCACATTGGTATCAGTGATGTTGATCTCCTGCGCTTCATGTCGCAATATCATCCATCCATTTTCATGTTGGTGCATCATTTCTTTCACCATCACCCCGTCCACAAGTGCAGTCCTTCTTGAGGGGGTGCCTGGTCACTTGGTTCCTGGCCAAGAGAATTGGGCACCCTGGTTGATGGTCTGGAACCCGACACATCTGCAAAAAAACACTGATGAATCATGACATCATGAGATCAGATCATGACTACTTGGTGGTTTCAACCCATCTGAAAAACATTAGTCAAATTGGATCATTTACCCAGGTAGGGGTGAAACCACCGCCCAGATGAGGTGGACCGGACCGCCGGACTGTCCTGAAATTCCACTTCCGCCAGCGGTGGAGACATGCCGCTAATCTGCCAGCTCTTCAGTTTTTCCTTCACAACTCCTGACACTGAAAAAGGCAGGTATTTCTTGAAACAAATGAAATCAAATGACTAGGGAAGGCAGCAAAAAGACCGTGCATGTGTATTTCATGTTTATGCATGTTTCATCTTTTTCTAGGGCTTGAGCTAAGCAGCTAACAGCTAACCCAAAAGTTCTTTGACAAGAATCTCTCTGCGCCCCACACAGCATAGTTTCGTTTGCTCAATGCGCACTGTTGCCCTCCAAAATTGTGGTCAAAGAGTGAGAAGCATGCCTCACATCCAGATGGGCGCGCCAGAATCAGCAATCCTTCAGGAAGAACTCGAAGACTTTGTGTAGATATTATGAAATCTGTGCAAAATAGAAACATAAGTACGCATAATACTGTACGTACATATATTTACATGTTATTCAATCATAAAAATATTTTATATCATACATATATTATATGTATATACATATATACAATATATAATGATATATATGCATAGCTATGTCCAAATCCTCCGTCTGAATGGGATAACACACATTGAGATATCAAGTTTTAGACCAACAACGGCTGAGCAACCAGAAGTCGTGGAAAAGTAAAATGCTCACGGAGACAGTCATAGGTGTCACCTGAGTCAAAACCGACTAAGGGTTTTTTGAGAAAGGCAAACATCTGCCGTATACATACACATCAATGAGAGGATTCAGCATTGACCAAATCAGAATTGTAGAGTTCACCTGCAGGATGCCTTGAGGCCCAAGATTTACACACTAGAAGTTCTAGCCAAGTAGCTATCCCAATGGAGATCATCATGCAATTGCCAGTAAGAAACGTGCTTGTTACCATTGGCCACATAGACATCCAATAAATCCTGAAGATTCAAAAATATGGCGAGACATCTGAAGCTCTGATGCCTGCCTTTTTTTTGGCTTGACCCCTTGCAAAACGGCAAAGCTAACAATGATCTAAAATGGAATCAAGAATTTCAATGTTTTGGAAAGGCCACCCCGACCTCGCTATTTCCGAAGATAGGCATGAAACAATTCATTCAAGTGTAGCATGGTCTATCTTTCCATCCCCTTTAAGGCGCCATAAGAACGAGCTAAAGCCAGGATTTTTGCGTTGGGCACAATCATTGCAGCGAAGGGAGGGGCAAAATAAAGAAAGTGTTGACTTCTTGGCTTGGCGTTGTCAACATGCTGAATGCTTCCTTGGTAGAATCATGAATTCACTTGCTGAAGTTGGTGTTGATAATATGATTGTGCTGTGCCGGAGCTGTCATCCGCGCACGAAAAAAACCTAGCAACATTGCAATGCAATATTTTGTTCGATCCTAAACTATGCTGGCAAAGAAGAGGAAACTCAATTTGGGGGTAAAAAGGCAAACTGGGAATTGCCTGAAAGTGAACCGTGGACAAGCCCTGCCAGCATTTGGGGTTCGTGGTGTGCACCATCATGTCGGCCACGTCACAGAGATGAGTCGGTTCAATGCTAGGAGGTCTGGGTGCTGCTCCAACGAGGAGGTAGGTGCAACCCCAAGGGGACGCACGAGCCCCGTCTTCGGATTACCTAAGCACCGAATAAGAAGGGAGCTCGAAGTCAAGAGCAGGGGTTGAACGGTTGGTTTGTAGGGAAAGATCCAGGAAGGTGATCTCAATGCGGCTTGATTGATATTTGGAATCCTCAAAGCTTGAAGCCACATCTCTTGTGCAATTGGCTTCAAATATCTTCAAATAATGCTCCACCCGTTTGAAAAACCTTACCATCTGTCTCTGTCTCGGGTGCTTCCCGCGCAAACATGCTTCCGGCTCTGCAGCAGGCTATGCAATTCCACTTGGGGTGGCAGGTGCAAAGCCCAACGCACCAGCTCAATGTCTACACCTAAATGGGGTAAGCAGTAAGCAGTCAAAAATGCAAAATGTATCAAAATGTAATCATGATATTATAAAAATGGATTCAATACACCCTCCAAAACTAAATCAGACCCCTCCAAAAATGCTTGTCCACAAGGAAAGAGGGGAAATGTTTCTGTGCAATCGTCTTTTGTTGGCCGCTTCTCTGAATTTATCGTCTGAGCCCTTTCGTCAAGGCTCAATCTCGTCCGATCTGCAAAACGTGCTGTAATCGCTCGTCCAGAAGATCCCAATCGATGCCTCACGCAGCAATGCTTTGTATTTTTTTTGCAGGCCAAACAAAATAACATGTGATAAGGAAACTGCATGTTCGAATTTACCATTCCAAACTGGATCTGGCAATACCAGAACAAACAGCTTGAGGTTCTGCAGGTATCCAATTGGTATGTTTCCGCCCTCTTTTGAAGCCTGTGTTTCCCATGTTTTCCCATCATGGATCAACCCATCTCTCCTGGATCGAAAGCCATCAACTCAAGCGGTGACTCATGGCTGCTTCTAAAGCTACAAGTAGTATATTGACCATGACACGGCATATCATTGTGTCTTTCTTCCGTGAAAGTTACAGTAACTATTCCGTGAATTTGTCACAGCGCAGCTAGCATCCCAACCGGTCTGAATCTGCCAAAGTTGTGAATGTTGAAGAAACCCATGAAATGGATCCAAGACAAAGAAGTTCACTTCGAGCCACAAACTGTTGCTTCAGATAAGAAATGGATCCAAGACAAAGAAGTTCACTTCGAGCCACAAACTGTTGCTTCAGATAAGTATATAGATGATAAATGATAGACTTAAGCAAAAAGCCTTTGAAAAAGGTGTACCGACATGTCGAAACATGTTGCGATGTTGCACCATTGCCTCACCAGTGTCACACAGTGCGTTGAACAGGGTGCTCTTTCCCACGTTGGGAAGTCCAACAATGCCTGCGCGACCGACATGATCCAACACCCAAGTTCCAAGTACTTTTTGAAACCATAACTAGTGCTCCCCAACATGGCTAGCGCAATTCGTTGCATGCCTCTAGGAATAATAACTCCAGATGCCCAAGTGTGACATCTGCGGAAAAAATATGTGTACCAATCTCATGGCACCTATGTTTGCCAGTTCCTTTCCCCATCTCAAAAAAAAGGCTTTCCCAAGACACTTTGCCTGTTTGCAGTCCTCGACATTGCACCCGGGTTGCTCGAGCTCGAGCTCTCTCAATGCCTCTGGAGGTTTGCCCAACCAGAGAGCTGGTAAAGCCACGGGCCTTAAGAAATCACTTGACAGCATCAACCTCACCCGTTTAGCGCTTCGACTTTTCAAAGTTCCGTGTTCTGTTTCAAGGACAGAGCTGTTGAGGAGCTGGTGCAACGAGACCTGCAGGTCACGGCACAAAGGTGGAGACAGCCCCCCAAGTGCAGGGGAGTTTGATGTGATCATGTTATGATCGCGCTAGCAAGGGGGACAACGGACAAGAATCAGGATGGAGTAGAAAATGTGATCATGATTCTGCAATATTTGCACTTGCCAGTACGACTCCATGACATGTCATGGCATGATCAATGGCCCTAATTACAGCCCAAGATTGAAGTGGGGATCCCGTCAAACCGCTCTTGCCCGCCTCTGGCGTGCGCCATAACCGACTGCCAGAAGCATTGCTGAACCCACAACTGCCTCAGCTATCCCTATGTACCATTAAGTACCCGTCCTACTATCGCATTGTCACTCCAGTCCAAAAAGACTTGTCCCATGTAAGGGTCAATGAAGAGTTGGCAGATTTTGCATATGAAGGCTCCAGGTTGGTTGACTTTCAAAACCTCATCCCAAACGAAATCTGTCCATCTGACCAAGTTCCAGTCATGACTACTTGCAGAGCTTGCCCTTGACGTTGGAAGGGAGGGAGCTACCTTCGTTGCCGTTTGCTATCCAACGATATCCCCAATCGGCATGAATCTGATCCCGTTCAATCATTTCATTCCGCTGATGGTTTAAACATCCTACAAAGAACATAGGTTTTGGGGGGGGCACCGGATATATACATACGTATACAGTAATTGTACATGTTTCATCTATCGTAAAGAAAATTGTACATGTAATATACCTTATGATGGACAAGCCTGCCATTCCCTTATCCAGTTCTAGTTTCCTTTCAACAGTATCATCAGTACATTCACAGCAGTGCAATGCAGCTATTTCTCAGAACGAGGCCGCTGCAGCTGTGGCATAGGGGGCTCCAGGGGGCCTTAGGAAATGGGGGTCCACTGTGGCGGTGCATAGGGCTCACCAAATGTGGCAAATGAAACACCTGAAGAAGGCATTTTTTGGAAACAAGTCAACAAAAATCTCTCTTGAAGCGATCCTTACTGTACATATACACTTGAGGGACGGGTGAACGAAAGCTTGGCTTGCAAGTCTTTTTGCGCGAGTCTGCCAACGTGCAGGAGGAGGAGGAGGAGGAGGAGGAGGAGGNCTTTCGTGACTTGAAAAATCGCCGTCATGATTGCAATCGTGTGTTTGGATTCTGAGATATTCTGAGCATCGTACCCATGTCTGATCCCAAGCGAAGGTGCACCTCGAGTCGAGACCCAAACTCCATGGGAGCAGAAGGTCCAGGCACTGAAATGACGCAGCTACAGTGGTCACTGAGAAGGGCGCTCGCTTGAAGCATACCAAATCCAATCAGAAATGTGCAACGAACCCTTCAATCAATATGAAAAACTTGAACCAGGATGGCAAGTCCAAAGGCACTTTACATCATGTCTTGTGTTTACCAGCGCAGCATATTGCAACCATCACATCCGAGAACTTTTGCGTTTCTTTGTCTCTTGGTCAGGCATCTCTCTCGTTGTAACCTCTTTCTTTCACTGTGGATTTGTTTCTCCATTTGGTTTGCTGTCTGCCACCACATTGGGTCGTATACAGCTCTACATCTTCGGAGGAGAACTACAGCTGTGCTCCATCGGAGCTCGCTTGTGACGTGTAAAACCAGAGAGTGCCGCACAAACCGCATGCCAAAACAAATATAACCAAAACAGCGGTCTCATCATTTTCCATCGTTCTAAACCTCCAATCAGATATTCCATGGTTCCAATATGCTACACATCTCCATTTCGCCACGGGCTACGTCAGGCATCACTCGAGTCCTCTGGCCTTAGTCAAACCCGCGAGAATTCAGCTTTACCAGCAAGTCCCAGTTGAACTGGGCATTATCCTTTAATCATTAATCCTTTTCCTCTTCAACATCGGTGGACTGCCTAACATAATACAACCACCCAACCCCATTCACAACCACCTTTGCTGGGCTCCAAGTGGCGGCGGAGTGACTCCCAAGATCTCCGCGATCATCTTTGGGCCCTTCACTTTGTTCAAGACACGCCCGAACTGGTCTTCGGGTCCGCGCAAGGTCCTCCGGAACTGCAAAAATTGACAAGGAAATCAGCACAGCCATGGCATCTCAATGGCCAAAAGATATCAACCGCCATCCAACCATCATAAGAATTAAACGGCTCAAGGACTTGCTGACCCATGTGATTTTAACGTCATGCGTTTGACGTGATTTGCTGGGTTTCAATCGTTGGACTTTGACCCAGCCTGACATTGGGACCAAAGGGGCACTCGTCAAAGCAGTCGTATTCTGCTACCTGGAAAACGCTGCCAAACGTCGGCGGATTCAACTCTGGGGTTGTTCCACATTGTTGGACACAGGCTTTGGGAGTCACACATGGGGCACAAAAACTGAGGCAACAGGTTGTGTTCCACTCGCTAAATGTGTTTCTTGGTTCGTGAAACAATGGAAACTTTGTTTCGCCAAATGGTATCAGCAGTGCAAGATCAGGTCGGCACCTCGATAGCAGTTCCTTCTGCGAGATTCTCAAATTGTTTCCTCAGCTTCTCTCCTCCTCCTCTTCCTCGGCTGATGTGACACTGAACTGGATACATCAAACAGTTCACTTCACAAAGTGCTGAGCTACAAGTATATTTCAACTTCTCGTATGATTACCCCAAACCCACCAAATCACATGGCCCTTCCCAATACCAATAGCCAGGCAGCTTTTACAGTCTCTGTGGATGCAGATTTCGACTTTGGTGATCTCTTGCCTCAGGCCCAAAGCGACAAAACAGCATTTTGGCCAGGGTATGTGTAACCATTGCTTTGACCGAGGGCCAAATGGACAGGTGGAGCAGGGTAAGGAGAACAGGTAAACCATAGACAAAGTAGGATGATGCAAACCGAATCCCGGCATCATTGTTTAAGATTCAAGTTGATAGGAAGTCCACAGCTACCATCAGTTCACTGCCCCAACGGAAATGATCACCTTTCCAATGTTTTCAACGTTGTGCTAGGATGGTGGTTCTCATTGTTGCCATCGCCTTCACACTGCCAAGCTGCTCCTCTGCCCTCCGCGCCACCTGGAGCTTCCGGCCGCCGCTCGGCAAAAAGGCCACGCGACCTGTGGAGGGAAACAACGGAAAGGGAAAGCAGCCCAGGTGTGAAGCAAAATGATGAGGTTGCTTAGACTCGTCTGTCGTCACATAATCTACGCAAACGCACTTTGTAGTGGCCATTTCGAAGGGGAGTCCTCTGCTTTTGGGGATACTTGGCAACCAACTGCATTTGCACAGCACTTGCTGAACATATGCGGGGAGCCAAGGTCCAGAAATTCAAGACTCGTGCAACAAAAATATGCCAGAAGCTCAAAAGTGCATGGAACTACACTGCACCCCATTACACCATTAAAATATACTGATATCAACGAAACAGCAGCGTACGAAGTCAGCTGTCGGTGCAATTGCTTTTCCAAACTCAATCTCGAAGCGGTAATACCGCCAGTACCATTCGGTAGCTCAAAGGGCGCCCTAGCGCAACATGAGCCAACGGCAGGCAGCATAAGTGATATGCTGCAAAAGATCTCAAGGAAACCTGACATCAAGCATTGTTAGTATGCATTGACACAGGCCCAAAAGGAAAAATAAAGAAATC
>DF243248.1:48113-65924 GCA_000507305.1 Breviolum minutum Mf 1.05b.01 | reverse complement strand
ATATATATATATATATATATACATATATGGTCACCACCCCAGGGCCGATTCGAGCTCTTGGGGCGGGGCCATCATACTAGACAACTATATAATGAATATGATCACATGTTCAAAAACACTGCAAATACCAGTTAAGAATGCATCCTGAACGCAAATAATCTCAAGTATATCAACATTTCAAAAGGAAAACACTCCAATTTCCTGAAACCAGAATCTGGCTCTGAAAAAGCTCAAATTTATGTTCAAATTGCAAACCCTTTGCATGAAAAATGCACCTGACTCTTCAAAAAGCTGCATGGGAAGTCAAAATTGCAAGTAGAGGCACAATAATTTGCAAACATTGGATAATATCGCAATACACATGTAACAATGCATTGGGTCTTGAACTTCAAAGTGCACGAAACCTGCACAGGGACAAAAAACAAACATTTTGAACTTCAATGCGCACCAAACCTGCACAGGGACAAAAAAAACAAAAAAAACAGAAAAAAAAACTTTACAATCTACTTGGGAAGGGGCGACTATATCCCTCTAAAGTTTTTTGTTTTTTTTGTTTTTTTGTCTCCGTGCAGGTTTGGTGCACTTTGCAGTTCATAATGCTTGTTTTTTGTCCCCTGCGCAGGTTTGGTGCGCTTTGAAGTCCAACACCATGTGGAAAACTTGCACAGGGACAAAAAACAAAAGTTTTGAACTTCAAAGTGCATCAAACCTGCACAGGGACAAAAAAACAAAAGTTTTGAACTTCAAAGCGCACCAAACCTGCACAGGGACAAAAAAACAAAAGTTTTGAACTTCAAAGTGCACCAAACCTGCACAGGGACAAAAAAAACAAAAAAAACAGAAAAAAAAACTTTACAATCTACTTGGGAAGGGGCGACTATATCCCTCTAAAGTTTTTTTTTGTTTTTTGTCTCCGTGCAGGTTTGGTGCATTTTGAAGTTCAAAATTTTTGTTTTTTGTCCCTGTGCAGGTTTGGAGCATTTCAAGCTTAAACCTTTATTATTTTTGTGCCTGTGGCGGTTTTGATTGATCCGGAAGAGTCCCACAAAAGCGCTCGACAAGGAAAAAGAAGAATTAAGAGTTATGAGAGCTGTTTTTAAAAAGGGGGAGTGGGATCAAAGAAGGAAGAGTCTTATTGAAAGGAAGAATTTTAAAAGGAAGAGTTCATGTAATGAAAAAAACATTGATTAAGAAGGAAGACTTGTATCGTAAGAGAAAGCTTTTGAAAGGAAGCGGTTAAAACGGAAGAGTTGGATTGAAAAGAGAAGTTTTTGTTAAGGGAAGACTTCTATCAAAACGAACGAGTTCGATTGGAAAGGGATGGGTTTTATTCAAAAAGACTTTATATAATTGATACGGAGGAGTCGCATTTGGTTCGAAGAGGAGTTAAGAGTTATGAGAGCATGTTTACAAGGGAGAGTGGAATCCATTAAGGAAGAATCTTATGAAAAGGAAGAGTTTGACTAAAAAGGTCGAGCATTTATATGTAAAAGAGTGACGGACCAAGAAGGACGAAATGTATCAAAAGAAGAAGTGCCTAAAAGGGTCATAGCAATTAAAAACAAAGAATTTGATTGAAAAAAACAGTTTGATTGGAAAAATATATTGGTTCAAGGAGAAGCGTCTTATTAAAAGAATGAAAAGGATGACTAGTATTTAAGAGAATGGTCCGATTTAAAAGGAAAGGAATCTGATGAAAGAACTTGATTGAAAGGGAGGCCTTCTACTTAAAGGGGACGGTTCAGCTTAAAGGAAAACGAGTTTGACTAGAATCTAGAAAAGCGGGGGGTTGAATTGAGCAAGCAAAGTTTTTATTGAACAAATATGACAAACGAGGAAAAAACATAGTTTTTTGAAAAGGAAGAACTATGTTTGCTTAAACAATTTTTTTTTAAGAAGAGCTACATTATCATTGAAACAAATACATTTTGCAAAGGGTTTCTGTAAATTAAAACAGAAGAGAACTTCTGAAAAGGAAGAGTTATGCATAGGGTATTTGATCAGAAAGTGTTGAAAATAACTGTTTTAGCCGAAAAAGGACCACTTTTATTCAGAAAAAAATATTGATACGGAAGACTCGTATCAGACAGGGTGGAGGAAGGTAAGAAGAATTGAAGAGCCTTATTGAAAAGGACAGGTTTTGTTTAAAAACAAGTGCTCTTGGATGCTTTGGGATCCCCTGGGGGGGGGTCAGCATATACATATATATATATATATAGATAAAATAAATACATGTAAATAAATATATAATTACAAATGTAATATGTTTGTCAAAGACTCAAATCAACTGTGTTTGAAAGTGGGTTTGTTGGCATCGTGGCCTGCTTTGTTCTATCACCATAGCGGTTTTTATGACTCCATTAGCCTAGAAGGTTTGTTTTCAAGGACATGGGACATTGGGTACAGAAGTTCCGAAAGAAAGAAAATCATAACTATAGAATCACAGTTGCCAGTCAGGTTTGCAAGACAGTATGTCCGCTGTCAGGACATGACG
This sequence comes from Breviolum minutum Mf 1.05b.01, assembly GCA_000507305.1. Classification (NCBI taxonomy): domain Eukaryota; class Dinophyceae; order Suessiales; family Symbiodiniaceae; genus Breviolum; species Breviolum minutum. The sequence goes on along the minus strand of DF243248.1, from coordinate 63,430 downwards.
CAACTGTTGTGAAAGCTGCATTGAAAGCTTACTTCAAGAGGACAGCAGAAGCGATTCATTTGACTTCTTGCACCAATGAAGCCTACACGTGTCGCGTTTTTCAATGTGAAATAGCACCTTGTCCAATTGTGCCCAAATTGGAGGAAAGCGGAAGGGAAAGACTCATCTTCTAGTTCGTCATCATCAAGTGACAAAAAGAAGAAAAAGGAGAAAAAGGAGAAGAAGCAGAAGAAGAAGGCTTGTTTGATGCTCCTCAGGCTTTTTGATGCCACTAGCGTGCTATTTCAGAACGCATCCCTCAGGAAAAAAAGGCAAAAAAGAAGGAGAAAAAACTTCAAAAGAAAGAAGCAAAAGAAGCAAAAAAGGACAGATTTGACAACAAATGTTGCATTGAATTAACATCTTTTTGGGTAAAAACAAGTGAACATCAACTGCTCACTCCCTTGAGGCATCAGCTGCAGGCTGATTCGCATCCAGAAGTGCAATGAGAGCAAGGATGCCTTACAGGAGAAAACGCTGCAGGCCGAGGGACACAAATATAGTCCTTGGTGGCATCTGAGCAATTAAACTTTTGGACCGTAGCCTTCTTAGAGCACATGCCAAGAGTCACCCATGCCACCTTGGATTATTTTGGATAGTAAGGATATGAAACAACCGTATCGGATATCTCATCGTATCATCCAAGGCAGGAATTACATGTAATAATATCTCACAGTGCAAGATCATCGAAGCGGACCAGTGGGATTTCTGAGATATCTATGAGTACTGAGAACTGCAGTTTCGGGATCAAGCCAATGTTTGTGCTTGCTTTGACGCCAAAGCCATGATCATTCCAATCCGCCCTGTCCTCAAGTCACAAAGGATCCAGCAATCATCGCCAATTGGTAGTGGTGCACTTGACCTAGGCTGCTATTCATGCGGCAAACTTATTGGAAATAGGCTCCAGCAGCTTTCTAGTATTTGAAAAAAATTGACGCTTTCATGGTGTCTTTTTCAGGTGGGAGAAGTACTTGCAGATGCTGCTGAGAAAAGCTGAAGAGCAAGAGAAGGAAGACAGGGAAAACCCTGAGAACAGAACAAAGCCAAAACCTGCGCCCGAAAAGGAGGCGCCGGAGGAGGGGAGTCCCTCTGCTCGACAAAAACTGCTGCGGTTTCACCAGCTGGGAAAACATCCACCGGTTGCAGGTTCTCGATGAGCTTGGCTTTACGAGGCGGATGGTTTTGGTGGTGGAAAAAACAATGACGGTTGTGCACCTAGGACCTACACCTATTCTTTGGCAGGTATTGCTGCAGAAGAATGATGCTAACACACGTTGATTTGATTGAGAAGGACCGGGTTGCTTTCATTTCCTAATTTTTACTAGCAATTCCTCACCCAACTGCATGTCAAAGGTGATGAACTACAACATTTACGAAAAGCGTGGGTCAGATCCTTAGGCAACTGGATGAGGGAAGCGAAAAGCGAAGTTTGGAGAACTTCGTTGAAACCAAGGTACCAGGCACAGGAGGAGGATGACGATGCAGTGATGGAAGGATGAAAATGAATGATTGCCCTGGAGTGAGGCCGTCCCTTTACCTGTCCCAAAAAATCTGGAGGTTTCGGGTCCTGCGGGTCTTGCAAAAAAAAAAGTGTGAAATCCGTGGAAGGTGCAGAGTTGGTACTGCAAGCTTTTTTTGATGCAAACACTTGAATCAGATGACCATTTGCAGCGTTTTTGGCTGAGCTATCAGCGTGGGAAGTGTCTGACTTTGATGGGAATTTCTGTGGATTTTTTGGAGAGATTCAATGTAATTTTACTAGCCAAAAGCCTGATACTTGAATCCTTGAATCCATACCAATGATTCACCTTCATGCCTATAAATATTCAGCTTTCGATGCTTGGCTTCACGGCTTCACCCTTTTGATTTGTGTTGGAAAAAAACCCAGAGATTCCACCGCTATGGCCACTTCACGGAGGCTGAGGCCACTGATGGTGAAGTTGTGGGCCGGTTTGATGCGAGCTTTCACCGCCAATTTGCATGCCCCAAACACCGATGTGCCGAAGCTTTCAGGATCAAATTGGGGCCCGACACTTTTTGTTGAAAGGATAGTGAAGTATAGTGAAATTTCGAGAAGGTGGGAGGCATAGGCAACCTGTACATATACACACACACACACACACCCCAAAAATCATCATTCAGCAAATCATCATCTATACATCTAAGCTTCATGAGAAGAACAGCGCCCAACGCCATGGATGTCGAGCGTGCAAAGCACCTCTTCGACCTTGGTGAAATTTCCGTCCATATCGCAAGATTTCTGAACCTATCTCAGATCTCCTCCTGCGAAGCGGCCCATTTTTTTCCTTCCAAAGCTGCTGCTGCATTTTTGTGGCATAAAGCTGCAGAAGAGGTTTTATCCAAAGTTCCCATCTGGGGTCCTTCTGGGCATGCAGTGATCCAACAACTGTTGACCGATGGAATCGAAGGTAAAGCCTTGTTACGAGAATTGGGCCTCCTACGACGTGCGATTTTTCCACCCAAGTCCTGGCTTCCTGAGGTGGTGGAGAAATCCTTCTGCAGTGCTGTGGTGCCTTTTTTTTGGAAAGAAAAAACGGAAAAACATTTGTGAGATTCCGGTGTGGATGAGCCGTTAAACGAATATATGTATGTATATATATATATATATATATTTTATGAGTGATTGTTATATGGGCAACTTGCTTATTGTACAAAGATCAAACAGCTAGCATTGGCTGGTCAAAAGGTTTGTTGGAAGTAATTAGTTTCACCTGCAAAACGAGATTTAAACGAGGTGGGGAGACATCCGTCATGTCCCAAAAGGCTGTCAAACATCTCTGATTGAAAGCACGTATAAGTCCTGCGTCTATTTAATTTGTCTTCCTTTCATCATGGATATAAATATGATTTCATAAAAGCCAGGGCTTATTGTGTACTGTAAGAAACCAACGTATTTTTTGGGGTGGAAACTTCCAGTCGTTCCCTAGCAGGTCATGCCCCACAAGGAGCAGTTTGGCAGCTCGATGTACGAGGAGACTTCCTTCGGAACTCCGGCAGAGGCTGGCAGTTGGAGTTTTCGCATACAAAATGGTACAAGATTTGTACAACTACTGTACATTTCACTACATTTCAACAAAAAAAGTTCACACTTCAGGGGCACAGATATATATAGAAACAGAGAAACAGTGCCAAAAGATTTTTGTTTTGATGGGGTTGATAGGTTGCGATACCTCTAACCATTGGTTGCTACTTGGGCCAGCCACTGGCCGTTGGGATGCAAGCAAAGATCGACTCCAACCCGGTGGAGATCGATTCGGCCTTTTGTATTGGTGCAGCTTGATTTAACACAGGCTGACAGTAATAGAAATCGATTTACATGGATTTGATTGGATTTATATACGATTTATAATTTGAGTTTTAACAGTTTTACAAGTACAATTTTGATTCCAAGACCTTGCTTGAACTAGCATGTGGTGGGCTTGGGCTTGGAGTTGTCAAAATTCAAAGTTGACATGTCAACCTCAGTCCCAGAAAGGCTCGGGCTGCACATCTCTGATCTTTGTACTGAGGTAGAGGTTTGTGCATGCCCTAGCATTGGGACGTCCATGTCCGTGCTTTTTGCTCCATTTTCGGGGCTTTGCTACATGCAATACCGCGGAGAAGCTTGTGTTTTGAGTACTCCTGCTTTGCCGGCTGTTACTGGAACCTGTGGTGAGTTGCATGCATGGGCAGTAGTTTCTGAAGATGGAGGCATCTTTTTTCTTCGACAAGGCCCTGAGAAGCAGATCGAAACTACTGGCATCTTACCTCGCAATGCCTTGCCCCGTTGGGCAAGTGAATACTTTGTTTGTGCTCATGTCTGGAGAGCTTTCTTACCAAACGCTTTGGACATGACTGTGGTCTATTCTCAAGCTCGGTTGCCAGTGAACCTTCAGGCTTATGCACCTGAAAAGCATGTGGACTCTACATGGCAGCTTATCCATTCTTAGGTGCCACAAAGACAAGGCAGAAACCACTGAAGCTGTGATGGCTGTCAGAATGACGAATGTAGTGGGTTGTTTGGTATGAGTGAGAATCATTTGAAAGAGTCCTGGTCTTGGCACCAATGCAGTTTTTGAGACAATCGTTCCAACGCAATGATCGATGTCTTATGAGGGCAGGCAGCTTTCTCGAACCAAAGATTGGTTCCCACAATGACCTTTATTTTCTGAATTGGTTTCAAACTCTTTCGACGAGTCCAAGAGTATTGCATGTTTTTCTTCCAGTTCGGCAATTCCGAAGGGACTGTCCAGGTGTTCATGTTTCAGATTGCAAGCAAACTGTTTTGAGACTTGATTCCTTAAGAGAAAGCACTGAAGCCCAGGGACAGAATGTGGCATGCAGGGCATCTGGCAAAAGGTTTTGTGTCTCTTCGGAAAAGCCAACAATCATGGAGGGTTCCTGTTTTGTCATGTGATAATGGTCCATGTGGATGGTCCATTCGCGTTTCTGAGTGATTTCACGCCGTGTACAGTGCGAATCTTCCAACCGAGGGTGTGGTGTTTAACGGGAAGTGAGGTTGGCACGCAAGTGCAACATTGAGCAGCAAAGCTGTGAGGGCTTGGTTTTTTTCTGAGAATCTGTTTATTTGTAGCACACAGACTCTGGACTGTGGACTGTGGCTGCAAAGACTGCTCTGCAGACATTGCAGATCATGAGACATTGTAGCCAATGGAGCTATGAAAGAATCGAAAGAAAAACACAAGAAAGGAGTTGGGCTTTTGATCCGAGAAGTTACATATCTGTAATTGTAAGCAGATCTAACTGCCAAAATCATAGCAGTTGAAATGCGGCCAATTGCAGGAACGTTTCATCTGAAATGTTGCTGAACCAATCACAGGCCAGCACGTGGGGCGAAAGTTGTGGCTGCCCAAGACTAAGTTGACGGAATACTTCAAGCTTGAATAGCTAGTGGACCTAAAATGCTGAGTGCACCCTGACTGTTGATGGAAGGAATCCTGCACCAGTATGGAGAACATCCCGTGTTTTCATAGGTATTTCTATACATCCCAGGTGGTGATCGCCGGATTTCTGAACCACCAACAGTAGGACTCATTTTTCACTCCCTTCCTTGCTTCTAAGGTCAGCGCTGCTGTCGCAACAATCGCCCTCTCAAGGAAACTGCGGCACACCAGCAGCCTGGCTGCACAAGCGCAAAAACACATGTGGTAGAAAACATCAGACATCTGCATAGAGATACATTGTGATCATGTTTTTGCCAACAAAGATAAGTCCAACTCTCTTTGTCTCATACTCAATACTGAAGTGCTTTTTCAACAGAACGACCTGATCCAACAAAAAGCTCATGCAGCAAGCTGTCACAAGGTTTATCAGATCCAGAGGTGCCGGCTTCAGATTCGAACGCACAGAGATTCAAGGGAAAAAAAATGGGCTAGGTAAGATGTACTTGTGGAGCTGGATGGGTTGGATGGTTTGGATGGATTTGTGGCCTCAAAAGGTGGGCACTTCTCATGTCACCTTGTAGGCAATCCGATGGACAGCGTTCACTGAAACGCCAGGTGGGGTTGAACATGTTTCATTTCCTGGGTGCTGTTGTTGATGGTTGTTCATCTCACTTTTCTAAGGGTTGGGGCTGTTCCACAATCACCAAGGATGTTCTCCTCAAAATTCATTGAAATCAGAATACCTTGATCAATTTTTTTTGGGAGCCATACGGTGTGACCATCTTGTTGTTCCCTCGTATCTTCCCAGCGATTTCCCTGATTTCCACGAGTGAGGCTTGTCAAAAATGTCCAGCCCAGCTGTTGGACCAGAGGCAACTTCGTTGGATCTTTTCTTCCAAGTGAAGTCCGGCTCAAAATTGGCAGAATGATCCAACTGGCAGGATGAAAGTGGTGCAGAAGGATCTGAAGATTGGTCATGTTCCCCACGTTTTTGGCACTGGAGATCTTCTAGCTTTAGAACATTTGGCATAAAGGTTGACCAGTTGGTTCAAAGGGGTGAATTGTGGACATGCTGAATTGCCAGGTGGATGAATGGATTCGATCACGACATGCAAGAGGTGTGTAATTGGTCAAGTTTCTATGATTTTCGTGCAGGTCGTTTTTGATCTTTGCAGGTCTCCCCTTTGGACTACCAGCTTCATGCTGGCGTCAGTGGCTAAGTTCCAAGCTGTTTTGCAATGGCATCTTTTTCAAGCACAAACAGCTTGAGGCTGGAGCTTCAAGCAGTGGTGAGCTCCATTTGAATGCAGCTGGATCGATTGCAGGCCACATCAAGCTGAAGATATGAGAGATCGAAGATGTTGAATTTGAATGCGCGAGGCAAATTGGCACCGTCACTCGGCCCTGTTCTTTTAGCGGACGCGCGAACCCGTGAAATGAGCTGCTGTGAGGCCAGATGAATGGCAGTTGGGATATCAGAAACGCCAGAAGCTGAAGCTGTAGGATTTAATATAACAAGTGATTTCACCAAGGTAATTTTGCAATGATTTTGCCCACTATAACAATGATGTTCAAGTGTTCAACCAAATCTAGCCACCTAGCTCCGTTGCAACCTCTGAAACACCTCTGAAAAGGTGCAGTTCCGGAATTCCGTCCAAGGTTTGCCCTCTGTCGCCTCCAAACTTCGTGGATGGCAGCCAACTTTTCGGACTCAGCTTGGCAAAGAAAGCCGGGAACTTTGGGGAGAACTTGATGAAGATGAAAACCATTCCATTGACACTACAATTACAAAAAAAACCCAAAAACTACTATCAAAAACTAACATGACAATTAAAAACCACCATTTGAAGATGTATCTCCTACTAAAAACATGGTGATTTTTCCAGCCTGCCATCGTAGTTTTCGGGGGATGGCTGAGGCTACGGAGCTTCAATGAAATGGTCCAAGGCTATGCTGGTGGAAGGGAAAGAAACGTTGCTTGGTGTGGAAAAAGGTGTTCTTTTTGTTCACAAGACGGTTTTTGGAGTTTTTGGATGTTTTTTTTTGTTTTTTTTCTTCAGTTGATCGAATCAAGACGACGTTTGTTTAAAACTGTTTTTGGTTCAATAAGCAGAAGAACTGGACGGAGTTTATTGTAAATCCAACCATCATGGAGACATGAGACATGGTGATTTTCAGAGAGTCAACTCCTTTGGCAAGGATCTGTTTTTTTAAACTAAGAAAGCATATGGATTTCTTCACAGTATCATTGGAAATGCATGGTAGCTAGTTGCTACAGAATTTGAGGTCATTGATTGGTCATTGGCTTGTTTCGTTTCCGGTTTTGCTCCGAGGCAACCCGATGGCACTGGACTGGATGTAAATCTTGAGACATCTATGCAGGCAGCATGGAAGAAGTTTCATTGACCATTTCCTCTGCTGAGTCTGCCATTTCCAAAGCCTTGGAAAGGCTCCCCGGAACTCCAAAGTAGAGAAAGTGTGGGCGCAGCCCGAGAACCTGGTAAACCAGGTTTGGTAAAAGTTTTGGATTTTCTCGCCTGAGATGAGGCGAGCAGAAGTGGTGCTAGGTCCTCGCGCACAAGCGAAATATTTCAACTTCAGTAGGATCCTTAATTTGATGAATCAATAAAGGTCCTGCAGAGTGAAATGGATTCTTTGTGATATCTCAATGCGACCACTTCAGGTCTGCCTGTCGGGGTGAAAGTGGGTGCTGTCATCTCATCTCAGTGGGAAACTCAGATCCTTCTGCCTTGAATAAGGAAAAAAACACATGTTTGTGAGGGTATAGAGGGAATTCTACTACCCAGTTTTGTGGGAATTGTAATAAACATTACAAGGAAGCCTATTAACCAACCAGCACAAAGTGCATGTGACAATGACTTCAATGTGAATCTGCAGGGATGGCGTAGAAGAAGGTGGGGGGATCTTGCTCATGAAATCCATCAATGCGATTTCTGCATGTAGCCATGGCAATTTTCATTGGATTCTCTTTTAAGCAAGGCGCATCCAGAGTTCCCAAGATCTATGCCTTTCTCTCGGAAAATCGTGCTCTGAAGTTGAGACATATCGATATGGTGAACCATCCCCACGACGACTTTTCTCTGAGGCAGATATTTCCTGGCCAGGGCTCAACGAGTTTCTGGGACCTGAGCTGGCCTGTTACAACCAACACTTCTTGCAGTAACAAACAACCAACAACTAAAACTAAGGCTTCGAGGTTGGCTTCTGGAAGGACAGACTCAACATCGAAGAGTGGGAGCTGTGGCTGGCCAGATTCACCGTGGATGGAGAAGTTGACACCTCAATGTTGAAAGGTTGCGTTGATGGAGTGAAAGTTGGGGGGAACAACCCCGAGGCAAGGAGCTTCCGAAACCAGACACCGACTGGTCGTTGCAGCATTTTCAGCAATACCGAACCTTTCGGCTTCCAGCATTGGCCAATGCCTCACCAAAAGCAATGGCTTGGATGAAAAATGGCTTGTATTTGTGAGAAGCTTTTCGGATTTTTTCTCTAAAAAAAAAGGTTGGAGACAGCATGGCATCTGCAACATCCTTCATTCAAGGTGCCGGAAAGATGCATTTTTTTCTTCTTTTCCCGGCCTTTTTCCTCCAATTTTCACATGAAAAATTCTCCAAAATCGCTGGCAGATTCCTTCAACCACTTGTGGGATGGGTATCATCGGATTCCTCGACCAACCCCCAGACCTGCAGTAAGGGAGCCCCAGGAGATTCTAGAACTTAGGGACTTAGGGATGCCATACTCTGCAGCATTCAGGTGATACCTGCCACAAAGCTTTCGATTGGTGCTTCACTCAGAATTTTGTTGCTTTTTGAAACAATTTGTGATTCATTTTGATCACTTTTGTTGATTCTTGAATATTTTCGATGTCTATGCTGATAGTTGATTCGATGCTTCACTTTTTTTGAAGGCAGTAATGGACCTGGTGCACTTCTAGGCCACATGAACTTTCAGCCTCTTGACTTGTCGACTTTACCTTTCAGCAGCTATCAGGTCTGCAGAGTGCTCAGTCAGGCCTAGGTGGTTCTCGCCTCGGTAGATACGGCGGGTTTTGCAACTAGCTGTTGCAGCCAGCAGTCAACAGGGATTCAACGGACTTAGGCTCTGGGTTTAACGGTGTAGTGGAGGTCAGCAGACTTGCCCTCAGATAGGAAATTTGTGACTTTATGAAATTTGGTGTCTTCTTGAAGATGAAGTTAGTGTGTTTTGAAAAAAAAGAGTTTGGTTGGAGATGGTTTTTTCGCAGTTGATAAATTCAGACATATTCCTTGTGGCTTAGAACTTGGATGGGCTGCAAAACTTGCTTTGGCCCTTGGTGTTGCTGATGAAGGTGCACCGTTTGTTGTTTTTTTTGCTCCTTTGGAATCGGCCGCTTCGCTGTGTTGTTTGGCGTCTGGCATCATGTCTCTGTCATTGGGGAAAGGCTTTGGCCAACCTCGTTTGCCCGTCTTATTTCTGTGCTTGCACTCGTTTTCAATCTTATCAACCTCAACGGGTTAGCAATACTACAATGTCAGATGTTTTCAATGCCAGGGTATGCTATCACAGCAAGTGGAGCTTGGAACAACAAAACAGCCGTTTCGTGTGATCCTCAAATCAACTTCGAGTTTTGTGAATGGGAACACCTGTTGGGCTTGCCCGAGGCACGAGCTCAAGTGGATGCTTTCAGAAGGCTGCATTTCAGCTGACTTTTAGGAGCCCCACATATGGACCATGTCACTTTAGAATTCCAGGTCAATGGGCTGGAGTGACGTTTCAAAATGGTGGCCCTGGCAGGCAAGAAAATCTGAGAAAAATTCTAAAAGCCAAACTGATTGAAGAGCGTATCCACTCCAACGAACACGTCGCCGTTCACGGAGTGGTTTATCATGGTTTATCAGTTTGTCCATTTACCGGATTTGACGACTATCACGTCTTGAGGCCCCCGCGCATCAACGCAGCAATAGAACTGGCCCGATGAACCAGGAGAGGCCCTGCCAGCTTTCAATGAATTTTAATTGCAGAGTGCCAAGAGCCGAAATTCGCATGTCAGGTGAACAATTTCGATGCAGTTTCCATGCAGATCATGCAGATGCAGTTTCCATCAGAAGCAGTGGTTTTTCTTTAGCGCCATCGATGGAAAACAGTGCCAGCTGCCAGGGTCAGTGCTGGAAGAAATTTTGTTCCAAGAGTACAAAGTGTCTATGTGAAACTCAATTTTGTTCAACAGGGTTTCACGTTCCACGCACCTGCAGCGGAAAGAGTCATTCTGGGTTTGCGGGTTGGCTCAAGTGTTGTTCAATTCCTTCAGACGGAAATGCCGGTGATTCCCAGGGCAGGACAGTGGCACGTGTCGTGCGCTCCTTAGGGGTCGGTCACTTTGCATGTTGTCGTGCTACAGATTTTCTTCCACTATTGAGGTCGCGCTATGAAGTCAAGAACATAATCGGATCTGGATCATACGGCAGCGTTTGTCAGATCCCTCAGCTTGTTTGTTTGGATTTTTTGAAAAGCAGCCATGGATGGTGGAAAGGAACAAAGATATCATTTGAGATTTACTGAGTTGAGAAGCCATTTAGATCCATTCTGTAAGGCGAGGCGTATGACAAGGAGCGCGATCAAAATGTGGCCATCAAGAGGGTTGGAACCTTGAGGATGTTTTTTAATGTGTTGAGAGTGAAGTGAGATACAGTACTAAGCTACACAAAGATGCCCTAAACAAGAAACGAGAAAGATGAAAACCCCACCAAAAACACCGAAACACCAATGATGGAGGTCAAACACATGTTTGATGATTTGGTGGACTGCAAGCGAATACTGCGGGAAACAGCCATTATGACAAGGTGGGACAGCCGAAAAAACGCCCGCAAAAACCAACGGCTCCATGCGCTCCATGATGCCTGGCAGGCTCAGTCATCCTCACATCGTGCAGATTTATGACATCATTGAGCCGAATCCTCAATCACAGCGACATTGAACTGTTGGAACCGAATTGTATTGCCATTGTACTTTATGTTTCGTATGTGTTTATATACGTATATTATATAATATACATGAACATGTTGCATGAACATGTATTAATCATCCAATGAAACAATCAGGCTCATGTGATTAGCTTGATTGTATGATTCACATACGTGCAATCGATGGGTAAGGCCATCACACATGCGAAGCTTCGACGAGCTGTACATAGTTATGGAGCGATGACCTTAGTCGGCTGGAATGCTTTGATGATGTTTGATGATTTGAACTCACACATCCTAGCTCTCCCCTCCAGATGCTTGCTGTTTCCACCGGCAGCTCTGAAGGCTTTGCGATTCAGACATGAAGAAGTTGATCAAGACTGATGTTTTGCTCACACCTCTTCATATCAACACCCTTCTTTACAACTTGTTGGTAGGTTTGGGCCCGAGTTCACACAGTGTGTAGACAATCACACTTTGAGAAAATCGATGGGCCCTTCTGTCGCAACTTTTCCTTGGGACACGTCCCAAGTGCCAAGGGCTTAAGTATTTGCATTCTGCTGGCATTTGGCACAGAGTTCTATCCTCAGACAGCAACCTTCAGACAAACAAACTGTGCGTTGAAAGCAGTGAAATGACAGACAACAAATTTCCTTTGAGGATCTGAAACCAGCAAACTGCTTGGTGAACCAGGACGAATGGCTCAGCCGTATTGTTTGAAGGTTATGTTGTGATTGGTCGTTTTGCGGCATTGCACCAGGATTGCTCTGTGAAGATTTGTGACTTTGGCCTCTCAAGAGCAACCTCATCAGTTTGACGCTGAGTTCATGAGCCATGTGAACTTAGCGCAATGTGGTTACATGACATACCTGATGCCAGGTGCAACACGCACCGTTGCCCAATACACCTCGCGGTGAAGAAGATGCTAGTGAGGTGGGCTGCACCGCCCCGTGCCGAAAGGTCACCAAAACAACGCACCGCGCAGGTCAGTGGACCTGTGGTGCCTCACACAGCAAAAGCCAAGCGCACAATGACGCGGCACGTGGTGACACGTCAAATGCCCAGGAATTTTGGAGTTCCTGATTTTCCTTTAAAGTGTGTCTTCAACAAAAAAAAGGGGCTCTCCAAAATAATCCTTCTGGAGATTTTCTCACCTTTCATATTTTTGTGCGACTCCGAGGTTGGTACAGGGCGCCGGAGCTGATTTTGCTGCAGGAGAAACTTGAAGCTGTCATACATAGTATAGAGGATAGATAATCCTAGACATTCCTAGACACTATTTATAGAAAGGTGTGTATATGGGATGGTATATAGGGATAGGCATACTTACACATACAAAATCTGTGGATTCATTAAAAAACTGCGTTTTATTTCGCATTTGGTATATTTTGTCAGGACAACTACAATGAGCAGATTGACATGTGGTCGGTGGGATGCATCTATGCTGAGTTGTTGCAAATGCTGGATTCAATCTCAGATCTGTGGAGCCGGCGGACATTTTGATGTGCAATGCTGCATGTGCCATCCCATCTTCCAGCTGACCCCAAGGAAGGCACTCATCATGAGGACTTTGCATTCATTCTTTTGTGTAAGAACTGCTGTTTTATCCCTTTTCTCAGACAAACATGGGAATGTCGACCATGAAAAAACACCTGGCAGGATCGTGGTCCGCTCTTCCCTGGATCTTCGTGCTATCCGCTCTCTCCAGACCGGAAGCATAGGAAAGATCCACGTTTCCATACGTGTCTTTGTCGGCAATTACATCAATCAGTGTTGGATTGGATGGAACTTGATGCTTTTCATCCACATGATCTTTGTGTCGAGATCTACAAAACAAAACACTTTGCCCATGTAGATACAAGCACATCAAACTGTTTGAGAAGTTTTTTGGACGTCTTTTTTTAACGCTGGTGAATTTCCCATGGCATTTGCGTGGCAGGCGTGGTAGCACAGACCAACTCAATGTCATCTTCGATTTGCTGGGCACTCCATCAGAAGCAGGGCTGCTCAGAGAATTTTGCTCGTTGAGACTGGGAGACGAATCTGAAACAAAAATGACTGGCCTGATGTTGAGAAGAATAGCACTTTTTCAAATAGCACTCTAGAAGTTCCGCCTTTTCTTTTTCAGGGAGAGATAGCTCAACTGCAGACGGAGGCTGGGTTAGAGAGCAGCCCGTAAGATTATCAGCAGCATTTTTTTGGCCGTTTAGACCCATACAGTTGGTATGTATAGGAGGACCATGGAGGACCCAAAATGTGTCTCGTTCCGAGCAAAACCAACATCCAGACATGGTCCGACATGGTGTTGTTTTTTCATTTTTTCCAAGGATAAACAACTAGCCTGACGATGTGGATGAGTTGTATGATGAAAAAGTGGTGTAGAAAGAATCCCATCAAAAAGCAACGTGTCCTTTGCGTCAATGTGAAGCTTCATGATGTGCAGGAGGCAAAACAGCACATTCGAGCGCTGGCAAGACGTGAGCGCAAGGGTGTGTCTAAAGCCTCAGAAACTTTTGGAATTGCTAATATTCCTATGTCTTCTGATTTAAGGAATCTTCGTCTTGAAGACCACATTCTTTAACTCCTAAAAAGGGAAGTGATCTTTTATTTGATAGTTGAAGTATGTCGACCAATGCATTTTGTGACAGAAGTTGCTGCGAAGTTGATTCAAAAGACAAAGACTTCCTATTTTTGACTCAAGGCGTAGCCGTTTTCCTGATGCCCCAGATGAGTCCATGGACCTCCTTGAGTCTGGGCCTCAGATCTCACAGAACTCACAGGATCCTGCATGTTGCTCCAATTTTAGATGAGTTGGACATGCAGGAAGATGCTGAAATTCACTCCAATTGAGAGAATTGCAGTTGTGCTGCCCTCAAAAGCTGATACTGGAAGAAGCTGTGAGAAAAGAAGCTGTGAGAAAATGCGAGAACTGCTGAAGTGAAATGTCGTGAAATTCAGGATGCTGCACTCGACCATGACCTGTTCAAAGACATTCGTGACAGACAAGTCGAGACCGTGGCGTTCAGTCCTGAGGCTGTTCTCAGATGTTAATATGATTTAATACAAATGTGTGTCTTAAAACTGGCCAAAAACATCAAGAAACAAGCCTATTCACTCTTCCCTTTTTAGAGAATGACCGCTTTTCCTAGGTTCCAACATGTTTTCAAATCTGATTCGACATTGTCGGAGACATCCGGGCTGCGACTAAGGCCCACCCCGGTGATCTTGGAATTTGACAGAGAGCCCGATCTCGGCGAAGCCGTGCTTCGCAAGGGCTTTGCTGAAGAGATTGCAAAGTTCCATAAAACCACCAATGACCAGCACTACTGGCGCCATTTTTTCGAAAGTATATAATTTGGACTGATCGGATTTTTTGAATCTGCTATTTGGATTGAAGTCTTGATTTGTTTTTGTTTTGAGAGACTGCTGCCAGGAACTGTCGCATTCTTTGACCTCCCTTCATTCCGTAGAGCTCATGCAGAGTCTGGGGACCCCAGCAAGTTGATTTGCTGTTACTGATCATACCGCATCCCATTGTGCTGCTCTCTTACCAGCCAAGGTCATGTGATACTGAAAACCCAGTTGGGAGAGGGGTTCGTCAGATCAAGACCAGGGTGCAACGTTGTTGAAAACCCGGCATGGTCTTTGTAAACACAAAGGAATTCAATCCTTTGAACGGATCCAATAGCTGATGCGCAATGATTTGAAGGCTTGAGAACTCTCAAATGGAGAGATTCGATGTAAGAACTTTTCCCATCGATATGATTTCAAACATATCCGCGACAAAATACATGCAATTTATTATAGATTTTTTAAATTATTTTAATTATTAAAGATTAATTAAGACAATTGGAAAAATAGATTATATATATATTTGTAAAAATAGATATTCATATTTTGGTAAGAATTAAAGGAAATTTCGGGAAGAATCTATTTAATTGAATTTTCGGATTTTGGGAGAGTAAATCTTATAAAATTTTTGGCAATTTTTTTAGATTTAAAATTTTGCTTGGGGTAGGAAGGATGATATGGATAAGGATATTAAAATGATGAGGAAAATGAGGATAAGGATAAATTCGAGGAGGATAAAGAATAAGGATGATAATAAATAAGGATAATAATAAATAAGGATGATAAAGGATAAGGATGGTAAGGAATAAAGATGGTTAAGAATAAGGATGATAAAGAATAAGGATGACAAAAGATAAATATAATGAGGAAAATAAAACCATGTTGGATAAGGAAGATATTAAGGAATAATAATAATAATAAAAAAGGATGAAAAAAAATATAAATATAAAATATAAATATATTAAATTATGAATATATTAAAAATTAAAAATTATTAAATATAAATTTTTGATTATATAAATATATTTTTTTATTATAAGATATTTTTTTCTTTAATGATTAT